>QGMI01000060.1:0-78499 GCA_007821535.1 Lachnellula occidentalis | reverse complement strand
GGCATATGCACCTGCTATAGATCCCACAACGATGCTTTACTTGGCTTGGACGACCATAACCTGGAGAGAATATTCAGCTGCCCCTAGGTTTAAGTCCAGTGATGTCCCTTAGACGAGAAAAGGGGAAAACCTTGATCCTTATTAGAGTAAACCACTAGTTGACTAGTGGTTCTTATTTTGGTTGACGCAAACATAGAACCAATGATTAACTAGTGGTTGAACCAATAATATCAGTTCAGACTTCATCTTATTAGTTCAACTTACTTCGTATGTTCTTCCATGCAGTTTACCAACCATTAAAAGCCTTAACCCTATGTCTTATAATGACATCATAGACGCCATAAGGGTTTAGGGTTTAGATATGGACCCCTATCTTATCCTCTTCGGGCCGTACTCGTAGTTCCGTCTGCAAGAAATCGGCGGAGATACACGAAGCTTCAGAAAACAGGGCAGTCAGTTGCTGTAAAGACTAACCAATCATCTTGGGCCAGGACGCTTCTCCTATGTCGTGATCAGCGTTGATCGTCGCAGTATTATTTTGCTTCACTGACGTATCTACAAGTAGAGCCAGTGTATAACCATATGGGGAATGCATAAATCTTCACGATGCATCACATGTCCAAAGGAACATTAGAAGTACTACTTGTATTCTATTTGACTTCAATACTGTGCTCCCCGCCAGCGACACCGAAGACCACACCATCATCCACAATCTGCAAGCTGGTATCTCGAGGTATAGGATGTCCATCAATCTCAATGCTAGGCCATTTACCTCTTGCCAAACATGGAAGAATGATCTGTCCTGTCGTTTCTTCGGGTACATTATAACTCAGCGTATACCCCCCAGCTTTCAGCTGCCAGCTTGCCTGATACTTCCCCAAAAGCGTGGTAAAGCCTCCTTCAGCAGACGTGAGATCCCCAAATTGCGGAGCAAGCTTCCATTCCTTCCCACCAATTCCGGTAACGCTGAGACCGAGAACATACGTTGTGAGTCCAGAAGTCGGCCCCGAACTCCAGCCATGAGAGTGAGAGATGTAGCTGGCATCATACGCATAACCCCTCGAAGAGCGATAGCCAAACGTTCCATTCTGCAGATATCCTTCTATCACTGTACTCTCTGTTCCGTTCGGGTTGTTGAGATACCAGCCCCAGCACCGTCTGATTAGCTCTAGCGCACGAGCTGTTTCGCCAATGGAGAAATGTGCTTGGATTTCGAAGCTCGAGATGAATGGTGATATGTTTTCGGGGAGCTCTGGTGCCACGGCTCCGATTGGAGTCCAATTCTTTAGTAAGTTACTCGAGATAGTCCCGGCTTTGGAGGGAGAATCAACGACGTCGAAAAGGATAGCCATGCTGTTGGCATCTTGTGGATGCAAGGTCGTTGCCGTTGCGTTATCTTTGAAAGCACCGTAGCCGCCGTCCCAGCAATACTTGTTGATGGCTGTTCGGAGTGATGCCGCTCGTTCATTCCAGGTTGCATTGAGACTGGGTTGTCCAGCCCAGATGGCCAGTTCAGCTCCTGTAATGAGAGTTCGATAGAGGCTTGATACAGTTAGAAGAGACCCGGATTATGGTAAATATATGGCCTACATCATGTTTGGCTCACTCCCATTAAACCCGGTTTGCCATCGAGCCCAGTCTCGTAGCCCTGTAACGTTCAGGAGACCGGTGTCGCCAACTTTGCCGTAAATGAAGTCCATTGCCTTCAGGTACTTGGCCCAGTTTTGGGAAAGGAAAGCGGTATCATTTGTGTAGAGTATGTAGTTATAGCTACCTATCATAGACCACACTATGGATACGCCTATTAGTAATAGAAGTATCCAGCGAGGTGTAGACCAGGACATGAATTAGTGTTGAGGATGCGCTCAATGATCAAACAAAAGGTAGAGATTTAACAACGATACTTACTATGATAAGTATCTGAACCCAGCTGAAGAAGTGGTGGTCCTGCTTCTGGGAAGGCTCCCGTGGTGGGGTTCTGTTAGGATTATTAGCACCTGTATCTAGTGTAACAATGTCCCGAGTGGACTTTTCGTTCAAAGCATACCTGGTAATTGTACATGACTTGAAGCGCATTCTTCACTGCAGTGAGATCACCCACGCTCACAAATGTCGAAGGCACAGCAATTCCCATGTCCCCAGGCCATACAGCTCGGTCTCTTTTGGCTCCATCCACTATAATGGTGTCGCCAGGTCCCAATGTACCATTATTCGCCCATCCTGTGGTGAGGAATGGCACCTGTCTACCTGTGTTGGGGGGCACGTTGTTTGTTTGCAAAGTGTAAGCGCCGCTGTACCAAATCTTGTTGAGAAGCTCATCGCTACTGTGGAAGTACCCCTGATACGCACGCAGATTAGCTGTAGAAGAAATGTTGTTAGCGACATGCCCTTTTAATTGTCCCATGTACTGTGAGATTGATATGACCCAAGATTGAGAACTATCGATCCATTTATCTTACACCATGTCGGCTCGAAACCAATTTCGAGTTTGATATCCTTGATCTCTACTGACGTAGTACTTTTTGTAACCAGGAAGACCGTCAAGTAGCGAAACCCTCCTCGCAGACTCAAATCAGGCATCGTGTAAGTTCCCGTACCCGATCTATTGAAAGAAGCATATATGGCACCATCAGGACCTGCAAGCTTTCCGTTGGACGAGTCTGACCATTCACCAATCCAGTTCTTTGCTTCTGTAAATGCTAATCCCAACGCTCCTGGTCCAGTGGAAAGGTATTCGAGATGGACTAATCCTCCAACTTCAATACCAAAGTCAAACACCAATTGAGACCCATTGCCTGAGAGTTTAGCGATGCCAGGGAAGCTCGATATAATTTCTCCTGTTTGCACGGAAAAGATGGACTTTGGAGACACTGAACGTGATGACGGAGCATAGATATTCGCTTCCCATGGACCTGGGAATGCAGTATTCTCTGGTCCACTGCATATTGTATCTTTCCAACATTTCTGAGCTTCCGAAGTATACAAGAGAAAGGCAAGTGTAGCCAGCCGAGCAATAAGGGTCACAAATGCCATTTTCCATCAACAACGAGATGCAAAGGAGCTTGAAGCCCCAATATTGGGGTAACGGTTAGATTATATGAGGACATTTTGAGTAAATAACACAGTCTCAAACTCCATTCTCGGCGCAAGGAAAGACCGAAGACGAAGGTAAATTTTCCGTTCCAGGGATGATTGTCCCTCAGATGCGGGGAAGACCGGTGGGCTGGGATTTTGCATTCGTAGACAGCGAACAAAACTTTACGCCGCTTCCCTGATGCAGAACGCTGGTATCCAAAGCATCGTGGAAAAAAAAGCTGGGTACAGGACCAAAATACAAGAGCTCATTTCTATGTTGTCAAAGTGAAGTTCAGTACATCAGGACATGGGTTTTCCGGTTGAGCGGAGGCGGCACTAGGGCACACGACAATGTTATAAAGACTCGAGAAGACGTCGAATCAAACAGGCGCCGACAACATAATGTTTACGGAAGGAGGAAAGCTGTTTAGAAGCATTGGAACACCAGGAGTGCGTAAAAATATAAGAGACGAGGCGTACGATGGCTGCACTGGACTCAATGTCTGCCCTGTACGGATGTGAACGTACGAGGCCCCTCGGTACTCGCAAGCTTGTACCGGAGGGTGTAAAGCCGTCGCGATTATGCTGTAGCGATTTTGGTGTTCCTAGGATCACGTGCGGGTGTGGTTTTCTACCGATTTTTAGTACCAATATATATAGATATATATAGATATAGATACTAATATATATAGATAGATTGATCTCGAAAGACTGGACATTCTGAGCAGCCGCGGCTACTCTTTTCTATGAAGCGCATAAACCGCGATCAACAGAATAGTGTGGAAACCAAACAAAAGCATGTAAGCGCGCAATAATAAGCACTGGTGGATCGGCCGGGTCAACAGCGAATATAAGCATATAAGGCTGAAGAGGCCAGGCCAGGGGACCTCCTACAGTATGCTGCTGTACGGAATATATGCCGGCCAGTGTTTATGTGCAGTTGCTTGTTCTGCCCGGAATCGCGCATCATTGAATCCGCCCCCTGGGGATTGTCGTAGTCTTCCAATTGTAATTGGGAATGAAGTGTGCAAATCCACATTGACACATCGACCAGGTGATCGGATCATCTGGCTCCGTCGGAGTTAACAGTACAGTACAGTACGGAGTACAGTACAGTTCAGAGTCACAGCCGCGCAAAGATTATTACATGAAGTGAAGTGGTAAATTGGCGTCTATTTCTGTTCCTCTGCCCAGCTTCCCTTGGATGCCCGCTTTTGGTACAGGCACAGGCACATGTCCATGTACTTTCTCTTTATTAGAGTCGCCGCTTAAGCGACAACCACACCTCTATCTCCGTACCTACACCTTATCCCAGACCATCCTGATCCATTTCAGCATCTCCAGCCCGTTCAATTTGATGCCATGACGATAATACGTACCTATCCGACCTTTTAGCCACGTCCGCCCTATCCTTACCTTACATCACGACAGCAGATCATTTAACGACGTTACCAGCAGCTCCCGATGAGAGCACCGCCTAGACTTCCAACTTGAGCGTCAGGTGCTAGTTGCAGCGCAGCAAGGGGGATTCTTCCTGAAGGAACAGTTCCGATGAAGGTATGTAGCCTTCTTCAACCCTACGTCCTATTGCACATGAACAGCGGGGGGCATCTTGTTCACTGCGAGACCTTTGTTGCCGTCTGCCTCACTTTGTACTTCTCCGTGTAGCCCCTGCCAGTGCATGCGAGCAGCATACATCACGTTCCACCAATTTCTGCAGCAGATCTCGTCTCAAACTGTCGCTGACAATTCTGCACTATCTGCAGACCTCATCCAGACCCCGGGACATTGGCGGCAGCTTCGCTAGCAGACGACATGGTCCCCAACTCTCGATAAGTGATACCAACCACCACGTCACGGAAGCAATCGGCGATATGTATGGCGACGATGATTACTCGAAACGCGACTCGCGACCTTTAAGTTTTGTGACCTCCCCGTTGACCGAATCCATCGAAAGTGGTGCTGCATATATCGAATCGAACCAGAACTCCAGGACGCGGCCGGGACCGAGTATAAATGGCAGCCCGGGAATAAAAGCACATACATCACCTGGCTTGATACAGAGTCCGAGGAGCAGTTCGTTTGATAAAGGCCCAGCATCGCCCTCACTCTCTATTCGAGAACGGAGTACGACCGACCCGGCGAATGCGCAATTCCCGCTCAATGATATCGACTATGAATCGAATCCGGCTGCAGTTGCGCAAGAACTCAGCAATCTACAAGCGTTACGGCGGATGTCGATGGACGTAGGCAATACAAGCGATCCGGATTTACCACAATTTCAGGGCGTTGCCTTGATGCCCTCCATTGCTCCAACAGGTGACGATGATGAAGATGATCCATCGAGGTTATTTTGGGTCCCAGCTAGGGTCCATCCTGAGCTTGCTCCTATGGAATTCAAAAACTTCCTGGAAAATAGAGTGCAGTCGATTAAAAGACGCTCTGGTGATCAAACTTCTTTGTCGCCAGATGGGCTTGAAAGAAGCGATTCAGGGAGTAGTAGTTTGCGGCGGAAAAAGTCTATGTTATCTCGCCAGATTGATAACGATGGTGGACGAGGGGCCGTTGGATATAAAGATGGAGCCGAACAAATACAAAGGAAGAAGTCTCTCTCAACAGACCAGGCACTGGAACTGAAGATTGCAGATTTACAAGAATTGGATGCTCTAGTTAGAGATCCATCGAAAGCCATGCAGAAATTAAGCCTGGATAAGGGACATCGACAGGGGCCTAATGCAGAAGTTAGCTCGACAGAGGACAGGCCAATATTGCCACAAGCACCTGGAGTAGGGTTGAGGAGGTCTACACACACAACGTACCGGAGAGGAAGTCTAAGGAAGGGCGAAAGAGTACCATTTTCTAAAAGAGCTGGATCATTACGGGGAGAGACAGATGGGGAAGAGTCCCCAATATCTTCGCCAATCGATGGACGTCCACCAATAGGATATCCTCTTACCACGGTTCAATCCGAGCCAATATCCACGGAGAACTTCTCTCGGCCAAATCGCGGGGCCCGTCGATTACAAAACTTGCAAGAGAGCGGTCCAACAGCTGCAGGTACAGATAGTAACTCCCCAGAAGGGCTAGGAATACGTGATGCCAGCTCAGAAGACGGCGAAAGCTCTACCCAACCATTTCAGCAAAGTACAGTTCCAAGGCCTGCAACTTATTCCAGAAATGAATCGCCTGTTCCCCGGATCGTTGAAACCCCCCCGCCTCCAGAAGAGCCAACAGAAGTACCTAAGCCAGCACCTCAATTTCCCGAGAGATCATCTTCACAGACGGCTTCCAAACCTCTGCAAAAGCCAACTGTTCCTGAACCTCCTGCAAAATCCAGTAGGCGGCCTGGTATGGATCGCCAGAACTCTGGTACCGCTCAAACAGTGCCCAGGGGCTCCGCTCCATCAAACACTCTAACCGAAATGGCACAACATCCTTCACCACTCCCTGGAAACACATCAAGGACTGATACTCTCACCTTCATTCCGACTCTTGAGGAAAAGAAGCCCGAGAAGAAATCCAAGAAAGACAAGGATGACTCTGAGCATTCTGGATTAAGGAAGACAAGCTGGGGTTGGTTCAAGGGAAGTGATGAGAAGGAGAAGAAAGACAAGAAAAAGGATGATGATCACAAGGAGAGCAAACGAGGAAAGGCAAAAGCTGCCGACAGTGCTCGCTTGGATGTTCTGCAATCTACCCTCGACACTGTCACCCCCCGAGGACGAGAGAGCTTATTATTAGACCGCGATAGTGTTGAGAACAAATTACAAGACGAGAGAAAGAAGGAGAGTAGCCGTAAGTCTGGTGAATCAAAGAAGGAGAAAGATAGCCTCTTTTCCTCCTTCTTTGGTGGTGGCAAGAAAAAGAGTGATCGTGACTCCGGCGGCAAGAAAGGTAGTTCGCTGCGAACGCTCTCACCAGATCCTCCTCACCGCGAGCTCAAGCCCGATATTGATTACAACTGGACAAGATTCTCGATACTGGAGGAAAGAGCCATCTATCGGATGGCTCACATAAAGTTGGCGAACCCGCGACGCGCATTATACAGCCAGGTTCTGCTCAGCAATTTCATGTACTCGTATTTGGCCAAGGTACAGCAGATGCATCCGCAAATGCAAATTCCTCAATCAGCACTGCAAAAGAAACAAGATGCAGAGCGACGACAGAAGGAGCAAGAGCAACGAGAGGAACAGCAGCGTCAGGATGGCGAGGAGCAATACCGATACGATTATCATCGCGTAAGTGACCATTATCATTAAATCGTTTTGGCGTATATATACTAACATCAGGCAGGGCATCGCACAATATGCCGAACCAGCGCAGAATACACCTCCCGAGAGTGGTGTGAATTATGTAGATGATTCTCAGATTTACGACTACGATCATCAAAATAACGACTCGTCTCATAGTCAAAGCTCAAATCGGCCTCAATCTCGAGCTTCTCAGCACGACACCGAGAACGGGTACGGTGAGGAAGTACAGTATAGCAGCAGACAAGGGAAAGACTATTATCCTTACGGACGCTCGGAACCACATGGGGGCAAAGAAGAAGAAGAAGAAGATGATGATGACATGTGGTGATTGCCATGCATTTCGGGCGCCTGACACTTTTCTTTGTCTTTATGCATATATGATGGAGTTTCCGGCGCTTTTACATCAGGATGAATTGAGGCACCACGAATTGGACTGTGGTGTTTCCAGGAGGTTCTAGTTATTCGAAGCATAGCGTCTGGTGGTCCTCCCTTTTTGGCGCACCAATCATGGCCCTTGGTTTAGGGCTGCTGTAATGTCTTCTGCGAACGCTCAAGGGCACACGCATGTTTATATGTAACATACATCTAGCTTTTGCTAAGGACGGCGGTTTCGATCAATTGAGACCGATGAACATTGGATAATGGCTCTCACCTCGACATGTCTGTCTTGTCTATCGCAATGAATAAGTTGAGACATGTGATCAGAGGTTGAATAAGGCTCGCACTCATATGAAGCCTTTTTAAATCTCTCTGCTTGAACAATGAATCCAGTAGCAGAGACTCTGCAAGGCATTTCAACACTAGAAGGTGTGGTTAAAGTATCCCTTCCCATACCCATACCTCGATCGTATCAAATAAATATCGAGCTGGTAGGTTATTGGAGAACCTTGTATCACTTTGGTTAATACCCAAAATATATGAATACCGTCTCTGCCAAGTAACCTCTGTAAAAGAAACTCGTATTACCACAATGGCAGTGCCATTATGGCAGCCTAGAGACATGCGTGTCGATGTGAATGTATGGGTGCTCTTTAGCGCTGAATACGCGCAACAGGCGAGGCAGTGACGTCCCACCTGGGCACTTGTCTCGAGGCGCGGGACCTACAGTAAGCACCCACTAGAGCCAGGGTTACCTTAGAATAATCAAAGTTATCTCATCCTCCACCTGAACCTCACTTGGAGTCTAGACATCCGAAGCGCCTCTTAGACTTGATACTCCAGACTGGTCAAAACCATGTTTCGCGCCCAGCAGAACGCTTTCGACGATGTTGTCGGTAAGTCAGAGCTCACCAGAAACGGAAGCTGGGAGAGCTTGGGAACAGCTGTTTGCAGAAACATGACTGACCTCTATCTCTCACAGCCAAGGCGACCGACGAGAACCTCACCTCCGAGAACTGGGAGTATATTATGGATGTCTGCGACAAGGTTACGACCGAGGACAGTGGTGCCAAAGACGCCGTGGCGAGTATGATTAAGAGGCTGGCGCATAGAAATGCAAATGTTCAGTTATATACTCTAGAGGTGAGGATGCCCTACAACGCAAGCAATTCATATTTCTAAAGCTAAGTTCAATCACAGCTTGCCAATGCCCTTAGCCAAAATTGCGGAGTAAAGATGCATCGAGAGCTTGCATCAAGAGCTTTCACAGATGCCCTGCTACGATTAGCCAACGATCGAAATTCACACCAGCAAGTGAAAGCGAAGATATTGGAACGGATGCAGGAGTGGGCGGAAATGTTCAAGGACCAGATCTGGGCATAATGAGGGACCAGTACCAGAAGCTCAAGAGCCAAAATCCCAACCTCCATCCTCCCTCGGCCCCATCAAAGAGCCGACTTACAGAGGTCGATAGGCAGAAGGAGGAAAATGAACTACAAATGGCCCTCAAATTATCTGTCCAGGACAAGGCTGCACAAGCCCAGGCAAAGTCCTCTCAGCAGCAGTCAAGCTCGTCTGGACCTCCACAATCACAACCTGCTGCACAGCCACAAACAGTACCATCTGGCACGACTGCGGCAACAGTGTCTCGGGTCAGAGCACTGTTCGATTTCCAGGCCACCGATCCAGACGAGTTGACTTTCCGAAAGGGTGATGTTATTGCAGTACTCGAATCCGTTTACAAAGACTGGTGGAAGGGTTTCTTGAGAGGCCAGACTGGAATTTTCCCCTTGAATTATGTCGAGAAGCTGGCCGATCCAACACCAGACGAGTTGCAAAGAGAAGCACAAATGGAGGCGGAGGTTTTTGCTGAGATTAAGAACGTGGAGAAGTTACTCACGTTATTAAGCACATCAACCTCCGACTTGAACGTTCGTGATAATGAGGAGATTACTGTACGTTCTCCCTATTTTTGTAACTCCCAACTAATGAACTTAGAAACTTTATCATTCCACTCTGGCTATTCGCCCAAAACTCATTGAGCTCATTGGCAAATACTCTCAGAGAAAGGGTAAGTGGTCTTACACCACTTGTTCTCGCTTTACTAAATTGTTTCAGATGATTTTACGCAGCTGAATGAGAGATTCATCAAATCTTGCCGTGATTATGAGAACCTCCTAGATGCATCAATGACACAAGCCCAACCAGCCTATCAGTACGGTCGCCAAAATCAACCACCGTATGGGGGTGGTTACCCGCCTCAAGCTGCCCCACCACAATCTGAACCCCAAAGATATTACACTCCCAATCCTCAAGGTATAGCAAGCCACCCCTCATTGTAAAGAGCAAACTGACCATACTAGATCAACCGTACCCTCAACAGCCTTCTTCCCCGCAAGGCTACCCTCCTCAACCTCACCGCACCGGGCCTCAACCCTTCTACGTGGTTGGACAAAATCAACAACACCCACAACAACCACCATCTTCGTCTGAGCCTCAAGGGCATCAGCCATACCCACAAAGGGACCCAACCCCACGAATCCCTTCAGCCTCAAAGCCCCCCCCTCTTCAAACCACAGCCTCTCCTCCACCAAATCAATACCCTCCGCATCAAGCACAATCTAACCAGCGACCTCAGAGCACATACTCCAACAATCCCCAAGAGCTTGCTACCTCTGTATACGACTCTCCTGTAAATCAACAAGGACCTTATAGTGCATCGGTCTACTCAGAAGAGGAGCCGTATCCCACCGGTGCCATCGGAAATCAACAACCACCACCCAGCCAACAACAATACAATGCCTACGCTCCAGCACCCCTAAATCCCCAGCATCCTCCACCACAACCGGGGTATCATCCGCCTGCCCCACCAGCTGGTCACATTCCTCCAGCAGGCATGAACCCGGGCTATCCAGTCATCGATTCGCGACAATCTCTACCCAGCCAAGGAGCGCCTCCTCCTCAGGGGCAATACAAAGCGTACCAGCCACCAGGTTCACCTGACGGGACTGCGCCATCTGCTCCAAGTGCGCCTCCTGGTGGCCCAGCGGATTTCTATAGGCAGAGTGCAGCGTATTAAGTTAGTCAAGCGTGGAAGTTGGAGCGTTGGATTTTAATGACCAAACGAGCAAGTGATATTAAGTGCAGCGGAAGTCATCTCGTGCATAGGCACTACATGTTTATATGCATATGTGCATGGTTACAGCGCTGCTTTATTTGAATGAAAGAACTGCACGGGCCTCTTTCGTAGGTGTATGATAGTATAGCTATTCAAGAATGCTATTCCATCAAATGATTACGATCAATTTCTGGCTGTCTTTCTTATTCTCATATGATGTTTCGGCATATGTCACCATTCTGTTAATAGGACTTGTGGTTCGATTCCATTGTATACAAGCTCACGCCATCTAGAAATTATCAAATACTTCCTAGCCAAAACTCGCGAGCTCCATTTTGCTGGATAGCACAAGCGACGACCTGGGACTAATCGAGAGGCGGATACTGCTGTGGAGCACTTGATACTTGTAACAGGATCTCGGCGTGGAGACTTAAAAATAGCGTGATACCGAAATAGTCCGAGAATATTGAATTAATAGGGGCTTATATGTGTGGAAACCGCAGCGCATTAAGTAAAATCGGCATAATATTTACCATTGCCTGATCTTCAACGAACGCGAAAGGCAGGTGCGAATACAGATAATTCTGGATGTAGAGTATCTATTATGTCACCTGCACCACAGTACTCTGATACAAGTCTTACAGCACTCACTAGCATACTCAACTTTCGCCATTGAGAATCCAATACCCCTATCATCTCATTTCCTCTACGATTTGGGGAACTGGGGAGATCATGTACATAGTGTTGTCCGGAAATTCTACCTTAAAGATAGGGAGACCCTTTTCGGGGAGGGAGTTGGATTCAAGAACAACCACAATGGGTAAAGTAGCCCGACTTGTGTTGGGGAAGAAAGGGGCAGAAAATTAGGCTTCTGAGATGAATTCCTTTGCTATTCTTCTTGGGAAAGCCAACCCCTTCCAGTTTCCCCGTTCCTCATCCCTCAGACAAAAAGGGGTATCATGCGCCTCCATCATCATCATCTGAAGACCACCAACCGTAAATTTGGTCAACGCCAGACGCCCAGGATATGCAATACTATGTTTACAGGTTTTACAGACCCCAAATATATCGTCTAATAAGTGTATTTGACTGCTCAATGCGAACATGAAGTCTTGCGGTCGAATATGCCCTGCGGAGGACGTGCAGTCGCTGAAATGATAAGATCACCGTTCCCTCTGTTCGTAGCTAGTCGGTCTCCATTTCCGAGCCCAGAACACCTCCGGTGCTGCCGTATCCCATTCCATTGACTCTTTTGTCGGGTTCGAAGACTTTCTGATGAGCTGCTTGAGCTTTATAGGAGTTCAAAACAACAGAGAAGCTAGAGTTCGTCTTACTACCACTGGCCATGTCCATCCGAACATCTTCATCATCGTAATCGGTCGATATTTGTACCTTTCCATATGCCTCAGATGCAATGGGTACAATGTAGACTTCACCATCGCTGTCCCGTCTCTTTACGAATCGCTTCTTGTTATTTAGTTTTGCGTACCCGGACTCGGTGGGCTGCTTATCAACTGAAGGGGTGACTTGTTTTCCACTCTCGTCAAATAGCCAAAAATCTTTCCTTTCTGATCTCGAAGCTCCACCTGCAGCTTTATTAGAATCCATACCTTTTTACAAGGCACTAGACTTACTTGATAAAGATTCCTTTGGGCCGTCGCCCATGTGCCACGCAAAAGGTACGAGATGTGTTTTATTCACGTGTTCTCTGAACTCGCGCTCAGAATTGAATGACGGGCGATTACCCATGTCCGGCTCAAGCGATTGATCTTTCTCTTGATTGAAAGCCTTACATTGCGCCCACCGACAGCGTGTGTCCCCATTCTGTCTTATGTGTACAGAGAATATATGGTTACGAAGAGTCTCGAGGTTGAGGAGTTCGGCAGGACAGTCCTTCCATTCACACAAGAATGGGTGGTATTCCGAACTTTGCTGAATGAAGGTATGCTCAAAGTTCCTAAAGGGCCGGCCGCGCTTTTTCGGAGCTTGACTGGTATTTGGTCGCCCGGCGGCTTTTGCTGCTGCTCTAGCAGCTGCGTCGGGAGTACTGAAGGGCCGACCACGCTTCTTGGGAGTTAATCTTGGAGGAAGAGTATAATCAACCTCTCTCCGAGGACGGCCGAGTTTCTTCGAGCCGGGGCCCGGGCTATTTATTTCAACTCGGGGGCTACTGGCGCTCTTTGGTGGCCTCCCTAAGCGCGGGGTAGAGGGTGCTCTGACAGGACTCTCTGGCACCTGTCTCTCGTTTGTATAGCCCCCTTCTAGCATCGATTTTGACTTCGATTGTAGAGGGATTTTTGTAAAATGCGCCGATGGCTGGACAGGCCCAAGGATATTTGTACTTTGAGGGGCATTCAGATATAGAGATTGGCTCGGCAACTGCGTCTGGGATGGAGAGTTCAGTACAACCGAAAATCGGGAACCCGTATTGGGCGTACTGGTGTTTCGAAGGAGGCTCGGTTGACGAGGAGTCGTGTCAAAAGATTTCCTCACAAGCCCTTGTCCTCCAACTGCTAGCCCACCCACGCCATGTTCACGAGCTTGTGTATGCTGCATCATATCTCCAGTCGGCGGCGTGTATGTCTCTGGCCTGTTACAATCCCCTCCTGGTGGCTCATCAAACCCAACCAAGTCCCAGCGAAACGTCGAAAGGTCGGATTGAGCATTTACTTCAGGGCCAAAATCGTCGAGCAACCAAAGGAGGTGGTAGTTCAGACCGCCCAACGTGGGGTGGATGCCTGCGGCAAGAAGAATAGCATCCGCGAGGTCCTCCGCAGTTTTGAATTTCGAAATATCAAACGGGCGGCGCTTGGTTATATCTAGTGACTGGATAATTGGTACTTCGTTTGAATTGCTCCTGCCCTTGACTGTGTTAGAAATCGTGGAACTATCTGAAGTAGCTGGACGATGACTATCATTTGCCCCTCCTAGAAAATGGTTGCGAGGAGCTACAGCGGTCGAATATGGTGCTCCATTGTGAGGAGTAACAGCGGGCGGCGGAGGTACCTGAGGAGCGGGAAGGGGACGCAGCGGCGGCTGGTACAGAGATCTTGGGGAACTTTGTGGTGGAAAGTAAGGGGATCGGTAAGGGGTTCGAAGACCTTCGTCTGGTCGGTACGCGTATTCAAGTAGTTGGGGATGAGCGAAGGTTTGCGGATGGGTGTGCAAGTGGTGGTGAAGGTTGTGGTTGTAGTTTGTTTGGGGTAGGGATTGTCGCGCGGCTGGAATTTGGCGACTCTTGTCGCTGTAGCTGTGGCGCGGAACGTCGTGCTTCACCGGGCGTGGTACGTGTACCTTTTCAATGATCAGTAAGTCTTACATATAATATTAACAACATCTCAGAAACGGCAATTACAAAGGGACTGTCTTACTGTTCTTGGCTGCTCTGCGTTGTAGTTCTCCCTCTGCCACTGTGGTGGAAATGACTCTGGGACCTTTCTGGACAGTCCAGAAGCATTACCCAAGTCATGGAAAGACATCCCTGCACACATGGATTACCCAATATAATTATTCAGAGAAAGTCGACTGTTGAATAGTCTCTTACAATCCTGCTGTTTCCCTGGAGTTTGGAAGAGTTCTGCAATCTCCATGGTATGTTCTCGTTGAATATATGCTCTGTTGTGAATCAGATCGAAAATCGACCCAGTGGTCAAAAGCGGCCTCTTTTTTCAAGTTCAAATTGAATATCGTTTGTAGAGGTGGAAGGCTTTCTCACAATACCAGCTTACTTGCCCACCAGCGTGGGTTACCTGAGCTTGGTTCTAGGACAGCACATTTTGTGGGCCTGCTTCGGACCATACCTCTATTTGGTTGCCGAAAGCTGTTGCTATTTCTTATTGCTATGAGGAAAGAAGGATGCTAAAGATATTGAAGCAGTTGCGGTTGCCTTTTTAACCTGTCCAGGTACATGTCACAAAGGTCTTGAGTGAATTCACATCTTAGGCCTCGTGTTTTTCAAATTCACCTATATTGGAAAGTGTAATGGCAAGCATTCCCTAGCTAGCAAATGTAAAGTTGTCTTTGGGATTCTTGTTTCTGACATGTGGAATCCCATTGAAATAAGAGCGCGGGTCATTGTTTGTAGACGCAGCATGGATTACGAAGAGCTCTTTTTGTGGCTTTCAAGATTACCAGATGTCGGCTTCGAAGGTTATGAATTCATCAAGGGTACTCAGGCATCAGAAGGTAGAATTTTGCATATCAAAGCCAATGCCCATAGTACTATGTGTATGCTTCAGAGGGAATTATTGAGACACCTACGCCGTCGTTCCAAACCAAACACTAAACCACCTCGACCTTTGCGAAATCATGGATCAGCTAATGACTACACCTGAGACGTGGAGAGTAGCTATCTCCTCTACCTTTGATTTCCTGTACACATTTTCTCCCTTCTTGATTGGACGTAGTGCACTACCGATGATCCTGCTGCTTAGGAAAGAAGATTCCTTGTCCCGGTTGCGCCTACAACAAAGGTCTCTTGTCATCCTCTTTCCCCCTCAAACCCGTTTCTTTGTTGACTCCACATCAAAAATATTCCGGGTTTATACAGTATCCATCAGACGCATGAGCTGTCTCACCTTGTGCCCCAACTTCAAGCTATTTCCCGCTGTCCCCAGAGGAGTATCCAGAAGTGTTACCTTCTATCGAATGACTTCGTCCCCAGTCGAACAATCTACTCTGTAAAGCCCCCTATCTGTTTAATTATGTCACTCCTCACAAAACCAGACGCAGCATACCTCCCCCTCCCAACCCTCTGCAAAGTCCCCACCTGCCCCCTCAATGAAGCCGGCATTCATCACAACATCGGCATTTACAAGCAACACGACGTCTCCCCAACACGGGGTTTTTTCTCTGTACTCTTCGGGTACGGTACCCCTCCCCTTTCCCTTGCCCAGATTCACGAAACGCGAAAAGTGAAAAGCGCTAACTGAAGGGACGCAGGTCATCCAACCCTCCCGATTTCATCTGGTATGCTAGTGAAGAAAGGAAGAACGCGATGGAGAAGGTTAGGAGAGGAGATCATGTCGAGATGAATAGCAGGATTGTTGGGGAGAAGGAGGAGCTTATAGGGAGGTTTTTGGATTTGCATGCTGGGTGTGGGGAGAGTGATTTCTGAGAGCCATAAACTTGCTGCTGGACTTCCGCTCTCCTAGACGAAGAGGCTGAGCTTTGTCTCGGATGAGATATATTGAAAGATTCTGGTGTAGCTCACTTGGGACCCAGAGTGGCGATTCCAAGAGATTGAAATATGTACATGAAGTTTTGAAAAAGCTATGATAATTGACTGACATGCCATTGGTGATGAATCATATCCTCAGTGATAACACCCCCCTTATCCTTCGTTCTGAGCCCAATACTTAGCTCCCGTCTTCTCAGTAAGCAAGTTAAGCGGCTCGGCCCCAAATCTCACAGCCCTCTTCGAAATCATCGTCCCATTCGTGGAATTTCCGAACCCCTGATAAGTCCCCAGACTAGGTGGCAAATCAGCGACGTGCGTACCCCAGGTACTTTCCGTGGCTCCCAGAGTAAGCACGAGCTCCTTTCCTTCGGTAAAGAACGAATGGTCGATCCAGTTCTTGGTGTATGGCTCACCGTCCAAAGTTGCAGACTGGATGTACACGTTCTTATATGATGAATCGAAATTGACGTTGCTGATTGTGGCGGTCTTGTTCGTGACTGGTGAGGTGACGGATACGCTTTCGAAGTATGGGGGGATGATTAGGTAGACGTCCTGTCCTGGGTTGGGGAAAAGCCCCATCATGGAAAATGCGACAAAGGATCCCATGGCTCCACTGTCATCGTTACCGGGCAGTCCGTCATAAGTTGGCTCAAAAAACGCGGGAATGTAGTAATGAGATCTCAGTGCGGAAAGTGCGGGGCGACCAGCATAGTGGTACTGGAACACTGTTAAGAAGGCAGGCTCGTTGCCAATGTAAGTGATATTTTGGTCGTGGAGGTAGTCGAGGCGTTCAACAAAAGCGGCTGGCCCTCCGAAAGTGGTTATAAGAGTTGCTTGGTCATGAGGGACAAAGCTAATTCTGGAGTTAGTAAGACTCGGATTGAGAAATCTGGCATGCTTACAATGAGTATTCCCAAATACTGCTCTCGAACGTCTCTGCACCACTGTTCTGGAGTGAGCATACACTATTTGGATTGCTATCGATATTGCTGCACGTCAACGCATCCTGGTAGCCCCAAGTCTCATTGAGGTATTTCGGCTGGAAGAATCCAACGAAGCCTGTATCTACTCCGGTGGGAAGAGAGGATGTCTGATCAGACTTGAATAGGTTCTTCCAATTCCCAGCCCGAGTGGTGTACTTCTCGACATCGCTTTCTCTGCCACCAAGTCCCGCGCCAATCTGGGTTATGACAAAGTCATTGTAACTGTATTCAAGAGTTCGGGAAAGACTTCTTGTCAACGTTCCAAACCCTTTGTAGTCAAAATCCTGGACTGGGATATAGCCAAGTGACTTCCAAGAATCAAGGCCACCTCGTCCTTCACAACACCAGTCGTAAGGTTCTACTTCGGCATCTTTGACTACAGCATCATAGCCAATGTCCCAGTCGATGCCGTCCGTGATGCCTTTAAGAAACGCATCCGCCAGAACATTATCAGCATTCGAACCACCTTGAGTGAAGCCCTTGTTGAGAGTCATTCTACAATCAGGAAGCCATCCTAAGTGTTTATAGGTGTCAATGAGAGACCGAATCTGCCGTGCTACAGTTACTGGATCTATCACAGTCAAGAAGGGCATTTGTGATCGGAACAGATCCCAGATGCTTTTCAAGTCAATTATCAATAAAAGTTCCACCAGAAAGAGGTGCTCACCAGTAAAATGAGTCGAAGTATGGCTCCGAGCTTTCCCACAAGGGGTTCTCTCCAGTGTAGTCTTGTGGATTGACCATAGTTCTGTAAATCCCAGAATAGAAATTCTTGAGCGCTGATTGTTGCACCCCATTCGTGGATACTACAACAGGACTCAGCTTCTCCCTCCAAGCGGTTTCTGCCGCGGTCTGAATGGCAGTAAAGTCGAATGAAGGAATTTCCTTTTCAGCACTTGAACAGGCCTGTTCACTGCTGATATAACTAACTCCAACTCTTGCGAGAATTGAGTTGTCGCCTGGTGACTCAAATCGAACGAATCCGCCCCCAGGAAGGGGGTATCCATTGATAGATCTTGAGATTGTCAAGCTCTTCACATCAGCGCTCGCACGGCTGTTGGCGAAGATTCCATTGTCTCGAATTGGAGCCCCTTGGAAATCGGCACAGAAATACAGGACATAGTTTCCGGTCCCGAAACTTGGGAGGAATCTTCCATTACCCGTCATTCGTCCGGTTGCAGCGTCCACGTCGATGGTCCCATTGTCCTGCCTCGAATCCGAAAGATCTGTCAGATCTAGGAGAATTAAGGGACTAGACGAACTATTCGAGTTGGCAGGAAATTTGAATCGGAACAAAGAAGTATGTTGTGCAGCTGTCATGTCTACTGATACCCCACTGTTTAGTTGAAGCCCGAAATATCCAGGCGAAGCTTTGAGAGAGCTGTTGACATATGGCACAGCTCTACTTTTCTTTGGATATGCACATCCATTCGGGTCGTCTCCAGCACAGCCAGCGTAAGGAAAAAGTGCAAAGTTTCCCAAAGAAGGAGAGCCACCAGTCCCGGAATCGTGCATGCTCGAAAATCCCGTGATGCTACTCCCATCGGTAGTGAAACCACCTTGGTTAGAACCCGAGTTTGTATCTGCAACGGCCTTTGCCATTCCTGGATATTGTGAGCACTAGATATTCAGCGGCATAGGGGTCATTACCATAAGGAAGAGTTGCGCCCGGAAATACGTTTCCTGTGCCATGTAAGCGATTGAAAAAGACAGCATAGAAGGAACCAACCTCCATTGCTACTTCCAATCAGCTGATCAACGTATTGTAAAGGGTCATACGCCGTCGAATTGGTTGCATTCTGTGCTAAGACACGCTGAATGAGCAGTGAAGCCGCAAAAACGCGGGTGTGGCTGTTAATCCTCATAATGAATAGTTTTGCCTGGCAGAAAAGGGGAAAGACGCGCCACTGGGCATTTTGAGGCTTTCATGAGGGGCAGACGGGAGATATAGATGTTCCCTGGAATCTAGATTGTGATCGACTAGATTGTTACATCGAAAGCTACTGTGCCGGCATTCGGTATTTCCAAAGCTGAATGCAGAAGGTGCCATACCGACGTTGGGGAAGTGGAAGGTTTGGATGCAAAAGCGCGTAAGATTGATGTTACTAGGTACTCGTAGGGTGCTACCCCTGATGGCAGAGACCGAATGCCGATCCGGGTGCCATTTCCCCTGAAAAAGAGGGGCTCCACGGGGTACAACCGTACAAATGACCCCGCCACACGCATGCTGAGATTGGCTTCTGATAGGATCACGCTTTCGCTTCCTCCCATGATCCCATCTGTACCGTACGAAGGAGAAGGTGCAGAAGGTTTAGAGGATTTGATGAGTACCTTATTTAAGTTTGCATTTGTGATATAGAATCCTTTCCTTCATTTCAAGTCATTTATCTTATTTTACTCCATAGTTTGTATTTGTGATCCAGAATCCTTTCCTTCATTTCATTTCATCCATCTTATTTTACTTCATGCGTGATTTAGCGTATTCTTTTGCCCACTCTGGCCGGGTTGGCATACTATCCGGCACACGCAGCATGAAAAGCTTCCCTTCAAGACTGCCGTGCTATATAGAAGTTGGCTTGCATCCTTTCAAACTCTCCTTTCAAACTCATGCCATGCGCTCATCCTTTCGCCAGCAGATGGCCGTGCCTGGCTTCATTTGAGATAAGTCAGCTGCAGCCACCCGCAGAAAAGGGGCCGGGATCGCTTAACACAATGTAATCGGTGGCCTCCCCCTGCCTTCTTTAACCTTCACCCCCTAGGCAGGGGGCGCATTTAATTAGTCGCTGCCATTTAATTAGTCGTCCGTCACGTGGTGTAAATAAGTGAGCAAATAGCATAAATAGGCCTGCTTTTAAATGTTTCAGCTTTATTATCTATGTATCCCTAGCATTTCTAACCTTTACGCAAATATTAATAACTTTATAACTATAAGTCTAATCGATCTACTTCCTAGCTTAAAACGCGCGGAAAAGACCCCTCTTTTATCTACTAGATTATCTAGATATATCAAATTCGAATACACCATGCCCTAGCGCGCTAGCGCTACCCGCCTCATCCCCTCCAAATTCACATATACTATCCTCACCTCTATAACTCCTATAACTCCTAAAACTCCTACATATCCTATCTATTATATAAAAGCTCTTCCTACAGGCTATAAAGCTCCCGAATTAAATAAAATTATATCAAAAGATCAAATTAGATCCTAAATGTATTAAAAGATGTCTACAATTTATATCAGATCACCTAGGCACTATAGCTGCTAATAGAGCTAGGGAATTCAGCCTAGAGGTATGACAAGTACAGCAAATTACGAAGAACCCTAGCCTAAAACGGAGATATAAGAATACAAGGCCTACTATACTAGATGATACTAAAAAGGGAGCGATTAAGAGGTATATCAAATATCAATATTATACTAGCTTTCCTACTACTCGCAATATGATTCATTCTATTATAACTAGCATTTATAATAATCAGACTCCCCTAAATAAAGGTCCTTATGATTCCTAGCTCCAAGGGTTTCTAGCTAGCCTAGAAGGTATTAAAAAGTTTAAGATAAAACCTCTTAATCACAAAAGGAAGATAGCCTAAGATAAGGTGATACTACTAGTATAGTTTATAGAATTCCGCAAATTTATTAAAAAGCATAACGTCTAGCTAGAGCATATCTAGAACTTTAATAAGAGTAGCTTCTAGGTTAGAATGCCAAAAGGAGAGATAGTTTATATCCCTAGCTAGGTTTAAAATTACTATACTTTAAGCCCTAAAGAGAGGAAGCTCGTGACTGTCATTAAGGAGATCTCTATAGCTAGGGAGGTAATCCTTCTTATAGTAATTATTATAAGAGATCGATATATAAAGAACTAGTTCCTTAAGAAGCAGCAGACTAGGCATAAGCTATTTATGCTTAGTGCTACTAGATATATAAATGATACGCTAGGAATTAAATAGCTTTATCATTTTATTAAGTTTATAGGCATAGGAGTCAAGATAAGGCTAGGCCCTCTTTTGATATTACTCTGCGATTCCTATAGCTCTTACAATTCTTAGGATTTTAAGGCTCTTTGCTATTAATATAATATCATGCCATACAAATTCCCTCCTCACATGACCTACATTATGCAGCCTCTTAATATAGCAGTCTTCCAAGTCTATAAGTACTACTATGATAAGGTGATTAAGCAGGCGCTTTGCTAAGGTACTATTACTTATAATGTTACTAACTTCTTATATAACCTTTATAAGATTTAGGGAAATACTCTAACTCTAGGAACAATTTGAAGTAGGTATGCCTAAGTAGGCCTCTAGCTAATTATACCCTAGAGAAGCTTAAAGAAGATAAAGGTCTATAAGACTAGAATAGAGAAGCCTGATTATCTCTAGGCAATCTAAGAAGATAATAGCTTACCTCCTTACCTATAGATTCTACATCATTATAAGGAATCCTTCTTAGATCTTAAGGCGCTAGCCCCTATCATGAAAGACAAACTAAGCAGTCCTACCTTTAAGAAGTTCAAGGCTTTTATAGATAGCATAATAGAGGTCTTAAACTATGCAAGAGTGACCGCAAGAAGTTATACTAATCTTACAATTAGGATAGTAGAGTAGGCTAAAAGAGTCTCAAGAAGAAGTATATACTTGCTCCCTAATTTTAGTCTAATATATATAGATCTAGTATATGCCTCAAATCAAGCAAAGCAGAAGATCTAGGATAGAGCAAAAGACAAATCCTATAAGTAGCATAGATTTATTACCTAGAATAAGGTAATGCAAGCTGCAGAAGTAGTAGGAGTAAAGTAGAGGCTTATAAAGAGGCTAGAAAAGGGGGGGACCTCTATAAAGGTTAATCTTAAGGGAGCATATGTACTTCTAGCAAATACGCTCTAAGAGCATTAAAAGGCGCTTACTAGGCAGGCTAAATTAGTAGCAGATATTACCTTAGAAGATACAAATCAAGCAAAGGCAGATGTAGATAAAGATATAATATTTAATTAAGATAGAGTAGAGCATTTTATGTATCTATAAAACATCTTAGGGGATTATAATATAGATACTTCTTTTGTAATAGATATAAAAGGGAATAATAGCTTAAAGCCTAAGGAGGAAGGCGAAGCTAGGAATAGCTTTATAGATAGCACCAATTTTATCGCATTTAAGGGCTTTATAGATCTACTAGAAATGGATTTTGACCCCTTTTTAGAGGGGGTAAATGAGCTAATGCCTAATTGCATTAGCTAGAAAAAATTGACTTAATTTAACTACGATTTTGCTATGTAATAAATGTATCTTTATTGTAGCATATTTAGAGGGGCATAGCCTCAAAATGCTAGGAGGTGCAGTTTATGCTATTTGCTCACTTATTTACACCACGTGACGGACGACTAATTAAATGGCAGCGACTAATTAAATGCGCCCCCTGCCTAGGGGGTGAAGGTTGAAGAAGGCAGGGGGAGGCCACCGATTATCTCTTCCACCGCCTTTCACTAGAAGCAGTCCCGAGACACAAGAACAGCCTCCCATGACAGTCAGTTACTTCGCCATGACTGTCTTGGATTCTGGAGAGATAATCCAGTTAGTGCACGAGTACGACCCAGATCCGGCATTTCCGGTTGATTGGTGACACGTGCCGAACCACCTCCCTAGCATTTTCTTGCAGGGCTGGTCATGCTGGATAAAAAGAGCGGCACCGATTTTTGTTTGGCAAAGCTAGATGTTGTTCCATCTGTTCACGGCGGAAAGTATGACCTTGAACTTATCAAGGCTGCTAAGAGCCACATAAATTACAACAGCTTTACATTGTGAATACTCGCTCAATATCCACTCAACCTTGAACATCGACGCACACCTGAAAGGATGCTTACGCTTCGATCTGGCATGTTCATTCGATCCTGGAATGCTTCAAAATGCTGACAATATCGCGAACTTTACACTTCGTGCTCTACTACCTTTTACCACTGTCAGTGCAAAGAACGACACGAAGCAAGGCAGAAATTTCCACCTGAAGGCTTCTTCAACTATCAACACACGACGACCAAGATCCGAATCTGGCCGCCAGCAACTGCAATCACACACCGAATACAAGAGCTGCTATAAGGAGCGGCTCTAACGTTACAAACAAACAACAAATCCAGGCGACAAACGCACTGAAGGAAGTTTAGAGGATTCGGAGATAATCATTAGTGAAATAGTTATCCTCACAAGGAACTCATATGATATCCATCAATCGTAGTAGGTTGAGGGGAGATTCGTGAGAATGTGGCTTGATACGGCCGTGAGTAAAGAGACCCGCAGCCGATCATTTATATTCTAATAGTTATGATTGAGTTTTCTCGTACGAAGTATTTTATGTTTATTAAAAAAATCCTATAGTATAGTTTTAGGCTATTCTCTCTTTTTTTAATAATATTATGGCCGCATAAAGTCTGGTTTGTTGTTTCACGCCCTAGGGTTTGCAAGTGGTAGCTTGAAATATACCTAGGACTGTGCATAGTGGCTGTGGCTTTGTGGCTGAAATCACGACCCATGCGTACCGAGAGAAGGACTCAACCTCGTTCTTTCCCCAACTACATCCATAGTCACAGTCATACTCCTCTCTTACACATGGTCCTATCTTGCAATGGCTTCCCAATTTGTGTCGGGAACATACCAAAGCTACAAAGTTGGAACTGGGAAAGTTCTACATTGGCTCTATGAGAATGCCCTGAAGTGCGGGTACGGCGTGGAGCAAA
This sequence comes from Lachnellula occidentalis, assembly GCA_007821535.1. Lineage (NCBI taxonomy): Eukaryota > Fungi > Ascomycota > Leotiomycetes > Helotiales > Lachnaceae > Lachnellula > Lachnellula occidentalis. Next base: position 54,782 of record QGMI01000060.1, on the reverse strand, counting down.
CGGAGGATAGTGAAGAGGGAGATGGAGAAGCACACGCAAAAGCCTCCAAAAAGGCCAAACCGAAGCCGAAGCCCAAGAAGGGCAAAGGAAACAAAGCTAAGGGAAGCGGGAAGGCAAAACCGAAGAACACAAACGCATCAACTGGCGCGTCTCCAAAGTATGTGACAGTAAACGAGTTGCCGGCTCTTGCAGAAGCAAGTAAGTTACTCTCACATAATTGGTTGCTATCTCTGACCTTATATCCAGTTGCTACTTCCGAGTCAAAAGTCAAGGTACCTGTATGGGTTATTTCCATGATCGAACAAGTAATTTCCGGCCGCAAAAAGAGTGCCCGATGGTTTTCTCGACAGGCGGGGGACACCACCAATAGCGATTTCGAAGAAAGCAATATAAGTCATCAACACTTTATCGAAGTCTTGGAAAATATCCTCTCAATCTTGCTTGGCCTACAGGAGCCTACTACCAAGCCGGCTGCGAAGAAGGGTGGTTTGGATGAGAGCGATCCGCTTGAGCAAGTCACCAACATTTTTGAAGCTTTGGAAATCGAGCCAGATACAGAGCATACTATGACGGAGCCTACGCCATCTGCACCGAAAACTCAGAAATCCATTCCAGATGTTGTATTTGAAGAGGAACGAAGCATGGAGGAGACCCTCTGGCTAAGTAGGCGCACACAAATCCCCATCCTCCTTACTTTTATTATGTTGCTATAGTTCGCTATCGGGGAGTTCTTTGTCTTTGAAGAGATAATCGCTGACCGAATCAAACTAGTTTATTGCTTTTTCGAAGATTTCAACATTGCCCGGGAGCACCTCAAGGATCTTTGGACGACGTATAAGCATGGTGCTATCGATCTTTCCACCGCTGCATTATCAACAAACACGGCCTTTGAGCTATTCAAACGCGCCGAGGACGAGTTGGTGGCAGAATTGAGATCTACTTTACCTCCAGATCTCATGAATCGGATTCGCGGGTATGAGGAGATTCAGGGTTTACTCTACACAACTACAGCTACGGCCAGGGGCAAGAACACAGAAAGTAGAAGGTCTTACGATGATCCATACAACTTTCAACTGTGGGATATTGCAGACTGGACATGCCTCTCCGTCTATATCATCCTCATATCATTCCTGCCGGTGATACAACGCGACCATGTACCTGTGTGCAAACCCGGATACTTTGGGAAGTTAAATCTCAACGAGGATGTCCTGTATCCCGGGGAGAAGTTCACCCAGGACAAGATCGTTTTACTTGAACGTCTTTTACCAGAGATCATGTTTCTGTGAGCAGCATTTCCCCTTCCTTGTCTATTCAAGGCATTGTCGATTTCTAGATGAAAGGAAAGAAAAGCAATTCGAAAAGCACCATCACTTCCCCCAATTGATCAGATGATATGAGAATGGTATCCTTGTTCAAAAGATCAACATCGTTTACTGATTTGCGAGTCATTAGGCTGGATGTCAAAGACCCTCGGACCAAGGCGAATGTCAAGTTTCCTGCAGAGGATGAACTCACCGGAGGGATTCTCAAGATGTGTCGCACTAAAGAAATCCCAATATGGCTCGTCCTTGCCTTACAAGTCCAGTAAGTATACAGTACAATTCTATCCATACACCAGAGCCATTATTGTGGTCCAACTTACTGGTGCTGGGCCTCCCTGAATAGTAAGACTGCTGCTAATCTCTCGATCTTCTAGGCTTGATATCCACTACGTGCTCCTCGAAGATATTTCACGACCCCATTCTGAGCTGTCAGCTGCCGCAGTACAAGCTATCGCCACCATTGAAGCCCATCAAGACTTCTCGAAAGATATGCAAATCAAGAACTGGCCCAAAGCCAATGACAACGCACTGGAATTTTGTCTTTGGGAATTGGAGCAGTGGATCAAGTCTGACATGCTCGATCCACTGAGGTCGAATACTTTTGCGGAACTTGGTTATTCCAAGCGGGGCAGTTTCGTGCTTCTGAAATCACACCCAGTTCTCTGCGGTTTGATGCTATTCCGTTTCAACCTGAATATGCAATACCTTGGGTTGGCACTTGTTAATGCTTGGGGTGCACTACCTGCTACTCTGCATCTTTACAACGCTTGTTTGACAGAGCACCTTTTGGAAAGTCCCTGGTGAGTCTCCATGTGATACTGGCTGGTTTAAGAAGCCCGCCTTGCGAATTGAGATTTTGCTTCAAGATTTATTGAGTTGTGAAGTTTTACAATTCACGAGGCATCGCCTCTTCCCTTACCCTTGGCACCTAACTTGAAACTCAGGACTTCTACTGATCTCAAAACTCTACCAGGATGGACATGGAAGCGGTCATTGCTGCTCATACTGCAAAGCGCATCTTCGTTGGTAATCGGCCGTGTACCCCACAGGAAGTAAGTTATTTCCTAAATGTCATTCGGTTATCCAGCCGTCTCTACGCGAGTTCTATGGCTCATAAAACATTACCACCCCCACTATTCGTGATTTTCCCAATCATGCAACTTACTGACTTGGAATTCACATAGTACTTGAAGCGTTTCATGCTTGTAATGGGGTATTCAGCTAGTACCTTCTCTACTGACATACGATTAGGCCCCAGACCGAATGCGTCTAAAAAGGGGCCTCGTCAAATGCTGGGAGAGTCTGTCATTGCAGAAATATATGCTGATAGATACCTACGGCACTTGAAAGCTCCAGATCCAAATGCCGAGAACTCAGGTTTTACTTTAGCCGCCATTGAGAAGCTTTTGGAAGCCGGAACAATGCCAGCGACAGATGATGACAACACCAATAATGACTTCTTGGGAGGAGCGTTCAAGACGATATTGATGCAAATCCAGCCGAAGAAATCTCTTCTTCCAAAGTTTGCGAGATCCCACAGACTCACTACATTGCAGCTCTTGACGGCGCTGGAGTCCAGCATGACCAACGAGACATTCGCTTTCAATGTTGATTACTTTTCGCTTCATAGGCGCTGCTTTCGGTTGCTACGCACTATAGTAGCGGAGATGGAGGCTGTGTTCCTCAAGTACTTCGGTCCTATGTATCTCGAGAAGGAATCACAGTTGCCTTTTGTCGTAGGATACATATTCCAGGTAGTTTCCGGGAGTTCCAAAGCCAGCGAGGTCTTCTTTCCGAAGATCAAGAGCGATGAACATGGAAGCAAAATGTTGGTTCAGGTGAGTCAGATCGTTGCTCGATTCATTGAGAGCGAGGGAGAAGTCGCAATAGAAAAGGTGAAAGAGGCGTCCCAAGTTTTTGGTGGGCTTGAGTTCGAGACACATGTGGTCTCTCCAACTTTGGACAGGGACGCATTGAAGACCACCGTCCAAGCCTTCAATGCGCTCCCACGCATGCAAGACATGCCAGTCTCAAACGTTCCCACAGGCCCCGGTCCAAACCACTGGCACTTCTCTGTCAGACAGGTCGGCCACGAGCTAGACCCCCCTGACGTCGTTTATCTCGTCAGCCCCGATAATGCCATGATGCATGTTGCAGCTCCTGCCCAAGGCTCGCCGATCCTCAGTCTACCAACCCTTGCTGACCAGGCCGATATGGTGGTCTTGCTTCTTCTTGGATCGTTCGTCAAAGGGGTTCTCAAAGGCAGCCAAGCTCATCACGCCAAATTTGCTCCCTGGAGCTGGAGTTGCAACGAAGCGACGCTTGCAGAGGCTGTGGAAAAGAAGCTCAAGGATCATGGTGTTAGAGAGGAGATGTGTATTGTGCGGCATGGAAATGAGGCGGAAAACAAGTTGTGCGAGGGCGTTTGGGCTATGATGAAAAATCACCTTGTGGCTAGTTCACACGCTAGAAATGATGCCCGAGGAGGGATATAGAACATTTACTGTAGGAGAAGGAAGAGGATCAAAAATCCTTTCCGACGGCTAGTGCGATTATTCACTGGTGTTCCTGTTTGCGAAATTGGATTCAAGTCGATGACAAGATACCCAGAGCTGGGAAGTATACTGTTCAGGCTCTCAATAACCCTCTATTCGGAGTAATCATGAGGGGGGAAATGAAAAATAAAATTCCCGAAATGCTTGAAGAAAGTCAAGAAAACCATGCTTAAATTTCAAACGCCCAGCATAGGTACCTCCCGTACTCCCTCACTGAACCTTACAGCTAATTAACTTCTCCCCCTGCACCGTACCATCCTCACTCTCAAGCCGCCAAGAGCACTCCTGGCAAGTGTCATGCCCACAGCCCTCACAACAATAATCGTCCTCCTCGGCAGCCATACCATCCCAAGCGCGATTGCACCGACAGCATATCGAAGTCTCATCGTCGTCGAAGGGGCATGCCAGACAATTATCATGGCCACATCCGTAACAGACTAGCGTGAATCTATGTTGCTTTGCGCATTTGCAGCAGTCAATGCTGAATCCGTGGCCGCAGAACATGCATAACTGTGTTAAGGGGAAGTTGGGGGGAGGTTGTCTGTTGCATTTGGTGCATGGCTTGGGTGGTGGTGCGGTCCCGTTTGTAAGTGTACTGATCTCTAAGGACTTGCTTTGGTGGTCTGATCCCGTCATCTGGAGGTCAGTGTTGATTGGGTATTGCTGTATGTGTTGTGGGTAGATATGAAGATGGTTGGAGAAGTGAGACTTGCGGTTTAGAGACGTTGGGTTGGAGAGTTGTTTGGGTAATAAATAAGCCAGAAGAAGCACTGTGCTGTGTACCACAGTGACAATACCAATAATACTTTCCAATGATTCAGTCAACCCTTCCATTCAGAGATATGAACCCATCGATTCACTCGCGTCCCTACCACCCCAGAACCTCTTCACCAACACATCCACCAATTCAGAAAGTTCCATTGTCTTCCAGCCGCATTCACCGTCCCAGCAGAGGTGTTTGGACTCTCAGGGCTGGGATTGGGATCCGTTGGTTTATCCCACATCACGCATGCCTGACACTGTCTATGCCCACACTCCCCGCAATCCACCCCGTCTTTCTCCACATTTGCTGGTGCTTTCTTGCCGCATGAAGAGCAGTCCATCCACTTGGCCCACGTGACGGCCATTCTGTTCTCTAATTTGTAGCCGGGCGAATCGGGGGGTTTCGACTGAGTCATGTTTGAGGACGGATAATGACTTGAAACAGGTTTGAGGGTTTATGTTGTTTGTGTGTTGTTTATAGTACATAGAAACAGTAACAAGCCCTTTTATGAAGGGCTGTTCACTAGTTGTTCTGCTGCAAGTATCGTGAATGTAAACGTGCGTACCGTACTGACTTATTCAGAGAACATGAGAAGAGTGAATAAGCGGAAATCAGGATAACATTCACAGGTAAAGAACAACATTTTCTTTGTAAAACAGAACAATGATGCCACTGAGGACGCTTTTTTCATGCGTATAAAGTCTGCAAAGTGTACATGAGATTTTAAAGAAAACACCAACGGAGCAACTCAACATTCCTCCCTGCCAACCTACTGTCCTAAAACGCACGCTTCGCACGTCAAGAACCTACGAAATTCGACCGGAACAAACATGCCGGACCAGATGGTCGATTATTTCAAGTGCTGCAAATGTAAAGAATCTACGATGATCCTCGGCACACTTAATGAACCCGATAGCTGCGATAACTGCGGACACGTTCATTGCATGCGCTGTGAGAAGTGGCAGCAACTCGAGAATACCGAGTACTGGTTGAACAAGAAGATAGGCCATAATTGCCGAAATTGCGGGAGCAGTGGTTGCAAGTCCAACAAAGGAAAGACAGGCAAGGGAAGCAAGTGAGGGTGGGCGAGCACTTGTTCAGCTGTATGGCGATAAATTCTGATGGGTTTCCGGATACAGGTCCTAGCCAGTCGTGAGAAATGAAATATTAATACTACCACTCTGATGATGAATCCCTTTCGCGAATAAATGTGCATGAATGTAAGCCTTCAATAGAAACGAAACGTGGAATCTACTTCAGTCCTCTCAATCATCGAAATGGGCCTGTTCTCGCCCAGGGCATACTCTCAGACATTGTAACAATTCCGAGACTTTGACTCTTGCGTATACTTGACCCTCATCATCTACACCAATACTTAAAATCACATCGTCATCGAGATGGCCAGTACCTTTCTCCCTAACATCTTTCTCCTCTCGACCCCAGGCGTAAGCGATGGTCGTAGTATATGTGATACGGCCCCAGAGCTCCCGATTTTCAAGTAGTGCGTCTTGTACATCATCCCAGCTCTCCTCAGCCGTCCAACCGGAAGTTGTCTCATTTGCCATCAAAATCGGATGCCGACTGACAGCAAGCATGTTGAATGGAGGCACTGCTGACCAGACTACTACGAACCTTTCGTATCGAACTGGGAGCCCCAAAGCATTCACGTTCTTCCTCTGAATTATGGCAAAGAAAACCGTGTCTGCAGTTTCCGGATTGCAAGTCGAATTGGATCGAGAACATAAGACGAGCTTCAGGGATGGGGTGGCTTGATGCCACGTCGAGCTTTCATTGTAGTGGCTACCTTCAATCTCTTCTATAGTTAGATCCCGGAGGCAAGGCTCTTCAAGCGTATCGGTAATGTTTGGTGTTGTGAGCCCGCCACCAATCAGCTGTGCAATGGTTCTATAAAACATAAGACATCAGCAATGTATTTGTCGGAAAATATTAGACTTTGGAGGCTATTTACCGACTAGAAGAGTTTAATTCGTACTGCAAGTAAGAAGATGAAGATGATGGTGAAAACATCACCCAATTCTTCTCATACGACCCACGCGAGGAAGCCGGACTTCGAGTAAGTTCAGTCAACGTCGGGTAAGACATCACGGGGCCAGGACCAAGTCGCTTTGGAGATGATGCAATCGTTCCCTCAAGTTCTGGGTACACTGCTCGGAGGTCGATGGCCCAGAGACCAATGCATGCATATTGTGATCTAGTGCAATGTTAACGCTCTCTCCAAACTGCCTCATATGCTATGAGTGTTTGGTATACTCACTGTGAGGAAACCATCAAAATCGGCTCGCCCCTTCCCGAGTAGAAAATCCTTGGATCATGGAAACCGGGCATATCGGCAAAAACTTGCTCTCGACCCTCGCACTTTGCTGCAGGTGTTGGAGGCACGATCACCTCAATCGGAGCAGTCACACAGCGCAACCCTCCGCTCGGTCCAAGCAGACCCAGATCATCTTCTGAACATGATCTCTCATGAGTCAATCTTGAGGCTGCAGACTTGGGACGGCAAATGTTCGCCTCGCAGAGGACATTTCGTCGAAGAGCTTCACCATCTGGAGTAACCATGCTGACGATAATGTATTGATTCTTTGCCCAGTACGGCAAAGCGAAAATTGTTGGGTTCCAGAACGTGCGCTCCTCTCTCGACACGGCGGATCTCGGACTCATGGAAATGTTATAGAGAAGATTCGGTAGTCGGATATGATTAGTAAAGCGATTGGGAGCTCGAGGGCATTCTAGTTGTCCTAGAAGAGCTTGGGGAATGGAACGCAGAGAATTGTGCGGAACCCCAAGAATTAATGGTGCTGGAACCCTTGCGGTCTCCGAATCCTGGTCGGAGATTTCAAGTTCCACGGGTTTGCTCTCGACATTACTAGTAAATCGATCAACTGCAGCCAAGTGATCCCATGTACGAGATTTGTTGACAAAGGGGGGCCTGATGGGAACGTGAAGTGGTTCCTGGTGCTTGCCGAAATGGTCAGGGTACTGTGCTGATGGCTGAAGGACGACTGGCGTATTGCAGAATGCCGTGTAGAATAAGATCAAAAGCGCGATTGGGAGCAGAATTCTTCTTACAAGTGGCTTAACCATGATCGTTTGAAATTTGGAAAAGGTGCTTTGCTGTTTTTGAGTGTGACAGTTTGTCTGGCAGCCAGCAAGGTATTAGTTTGCGTGGTAAGGGAAGGAGTTACCTACTGATCGCTGAGGTGAATTTGCGAAGGAACTCGAAAAAATAAGCACACATACATAAGCTTTAGGAAGGAGTAACTCAGTGTGAAGGCACCACCGCAGGAAAGACAAGCAGCAACCTTTCCAACTTGTAAATATTCTACATATCGAAAGATATCTTCAAGTTAAGGGGGTCTGCTGTGACAATGGTCTACAACTCCCCATTCTCATCGCCGGCGAACACCCCACTCCAGCTGCAGCTAATTGATTTTTCAACTCCGTCGTCAAATGTCAGGCTCGAGGAGCGAGGATCACCCATTCGAATTGTGACACTTGATCATGCACCTAGCGTTACTCGCAAGACTCGATTCCGTCGCTACCACAGAGCAATATGGCCTGCAATATTCTTGATTATTGGCAGCTTGTGCTTTTGGGCCGGGAACCAAAAAGCCCAGAAGAAAGTGAGCCAGGAACTTGCGCCCAATATTGAGGGATTGCAGTTTATCGACGTCAATCATCCTGGCATTCGAGTATGACCACACCCGAATATCGTGTTCTATACTAATTGCTAATAGTTTGTCGGCCGCTGGACGACGACCTCGGATGGAGCTCGAAAGGAAGGCTCATTCCCAGGTATTTGAAATGTTGCGTTGCGCATCTGATATCTGTTGAAAACAAACCAGGTGTTTATTTTGACTTTACATTCAACGGCACTGGAACAGTACTTCTGTCCCTCCACAATTCAAACCCGTCAGGCAATACGGTGGCGATAGAACTTCCAAGCGACGCACCCACTTTGGCTTTCTTGCCGTCGACGAAATCATCAAGCGCAGAACCAATCTCGTTGCTCGTCAGAGTAGACGACAATGAGTATATCGTGCTGCCAAATGCAACGTCAATTGCAACGATCCAAAATGGAAAACTGGACGTGCATTCTCGTCATAGTATCCGAGTCACCGCACCAATGATAAGAGAAAACGCAGTAGAAACATTGCAAGTCAGAGGCATCTATATAGATGAAGGTGGTCAGCTGCTACCGTGCGCCACTTCATCTCAGCCTGCACTGGAAGAATCGATCTCTCCCCTGGAGCACGGACAGGCTAATGGGGAGAATGTCACACAGCCACCAGAGAAGATGCTTGAAATTGTTACAGATCTGCCGGGATCTATGGCAGCACGGGACAGACGCAGAAATATCGGAACTGCTCGCGGAATACTTGGTGGCGTTATGGGATGGGAATATTTGCTCGGAGAGATGTTCGGAATAGACCATGTGATGATAGGAATGGATGGAATGTGCCTGACTCAAGATTGTATAGGCGGTAGAGGAAGTCCTGCTGGGCTTGCAGACGTTTTCTTTAAAAGGTCCTGAGCATCCTTCATTACAATGTATCGCTGACTGACTGGAACAGCGGCCCGCTTGGCACAGAGCAATACGCACATCCTTGGCTCTTCCAAGCGTATACTCCAGATGTCATGGTAAGACTTCTTCAGCATAGATCATCAAGAGCTGGCTGACTTGGCAGGTGCTGAATATTGGAAATTCCGACTGGGACTCCTTCCAGGTTCATGGCGATAGATACAACAGGACGACGTGGGAGTTGAGTATCGCCTTTGAAGACACTTATATTGCCTTGGTGAAGGCTATTCGAACGTTGGCGTATCCCAAGTATTCTACCACGACTGTTGACTCGTCTCGATACGTTTATTCGCCAACGAGCGCCGCAGCTGAGCTCCCGATCTTCGTCATGAGACCGTTCCGCGGCCAGCTCGAGCAAGCCACACACGCTGTTGTTGAGCGTCTTCGAAGAGAAGGAGATAGGTCCATATTTTGGCTCGATACTTCAGGCTGGCTGAACACAGAAGTGGATTTCGAAGGCAAGGCAGAGGAGCAAGATTTCTTTCTTGATGGTAAAAGTGGCTTCGATGATCAAATCGGTTTATAGCTGATTAAGAGTCCAGCAAAGAGCGAAACGAAGCAATGGCGCTTGACAGAACGAGGTAATCAACGCGTCGCGATTCTCCTTCACATGCACGTCTGTCGATATCTCGCGCGAGACGCCGAAAAATGCGCTTTCCTCCCTCCAGAAGTGTATTTAGGAAAGCTACTGGATCCTCAAATTATGCGCTTGGACGAATTTATAGAGGACGAAAGAGAGCGGAGGATGAAGAAATTGTTCTGGGACTGAACTGAACTGAATTGAGGGGGCGGCGATGGGCGAAGAGTCGGCAGTGATCAGCTGCATTCCTGTGGTACTGTCCAGGTGGAACATTAATACCACTTCCACTGTACTGGGTTACTGTACCTCATTTTGTAGTCATCCTGCATCATCCTACAGCCAGCTATGCATACGGATACAGCATGTACTTTGCAAGAGTTGGCACACATCTCACCTGAAGATAACGATGAATATTCATATACAACTAAAAGTAAAAGTAAAAGTCCCAGCTCACCAGCATCTGATAAAACTAGCGTCCTCTCCTTATCAGATCGCCTAGCTACCTACCCGCCTCCCACCTACATCATCGCCTCAGCTCCTCGGCTTCAGCTTGGTTTTCCCACCACCGCACTCCCACTTTTCGATCAACACCGCGACCGCAATGGCTTGAAAGTCCCACCCGAGGAGAGACTCTGCATCTCTTCAATCACCCCTCGCTTTTTTATTCTTAGGCCGGCCTTTCCCGACGCTACGCACCTTTTTCACCAGCACATCCACTGAAGCTCACAAGGCACACGACCGTAGACAATCCCTCAATCCTGCTAGAACGTTGGCGAACTACCGAAAATATTGTTTAGTGGGCGACATCTAAAGATCTGCAATCGCCTGTTCCTTCCGGACACTCCAATGGCGTCGAGAAAAGGTCAATTACATCCACCAGGGGGGATGAACCGTCGAAAATCCTCCACACTCCATTATCAAACCTTTCCGACCCCCCTCCCAAGTCGCGCGGGCGCCCTCCGACATCCCCAGCAAGCTCCTCAGGTCAAGATGGTTTTTCGAATCCTTCGCATGGCGGGGACCCAGAACACGATAATCAAATGTCTCCTCTGCCGAAGAAACAGCTTGCGGTACTGGCCGTAATAGCTCTCGCAGAGCAAACAGCCCTCAATTCGATATCGCCTTACCTGCCCGAGATGACCTCAACCTTCCCCGAAGTCGATGCGTCGAAGATTGGGTTATATGTGGGCACCATAGCATCCTCGTTTGCATTGGCACAATTCGCGACCAATTTCTTCTGGGGCTGGCTGTCCGATCGAATTGGCAGAAAGCCCGTGATTATGCTTGGGACGGTATTTACAGCCGCGTGCTTCGTCGCATTTGGATTCTGCAGGACGTTATGGCAGGCGGTATTGGTACAGGCTCTTATGGGTCTGGGCAATGGAAACCAAGGTGTAGTGAGCACATGTTTGGGGGAGATTACGGACCGAAGTAATCAAAGCAAAGCTTTCGTCTACCTTCCGGTTCTTTATGGCATTGGAGGTATCACTGGGCCTGCAATAGGTGGACTGCTGGTGACGCAGACGAATCCCTTCAAAAAAGGGGGCGATAACCCGTATCCTTACTTGTTACCAAACCTCTTCTCGGCAGCAATTTTGCTGATAGACTTGGTTGTTACAGCTTTCTTCCTAGAAGAAAGTCTAGAAGAGGCAAAAGATTTGCCTCCTCTGAAGCAACGAATGTCACATCTGTTCGTCTGGCTTTGGCAGTTCGCAGCCGGCGCACGAAAGCCCACATACATCCGCCACCGTTCCCACCGCGATTCACGGTATAGAGTAGATGGTACTGACGGGCATGACGATTCAGATGAAGATACTGGGAGCGAGACCCAATCCTTGCTTTCGATGCCCGATCTCTTTCCTCACAACGACGGCCATCTGGGAAAGGAGATCCTCAATCGTAATACCATGCTTCTACTGGGCACCTACCTCGTCTTCCAACTATCCAATATATCTTTCAACTCTTTATATCCCATATTTGCGGCTTCCGCGGCACCGACAGGCCGAGAGCTTACACCAGAGGAAATCGGGCTATCCCTTTCCTTCGCTGGAATTGTCACGATCGTCTTCCAGGTGGGAATCTTCGGCAAACTGAAGGAGAAAATGGGAAACAAAGCCACATATAGAGCAGGACTGCTCCTCTTCTTTCTATCAATGATGATGATGCCATGGGTTGGATATCGCGATTCGCCCGCTCCCTTTGGGTGGGGAAATGGAGAGGTATGGTTGTGGATTGAGTTGGGGTTCGTCCTGCTGGTCAAGACTGTTGCTGCTGTTGGAGGATTGACCAGTGCATTGTTGCTTGTAAGTTTCTTGTTTGACATTAGTTTGCACCAGTGACTAATGATAATCTGTAGATCACAAACTCCGCGCCCAACCACTCTGTGCTTGGGACCTTGAATGGTCTCGCACAGACTCTTTCTGCTGCCGGCCGAGCAGCGGGTCCGTTTCTTTCTGGAGGGCTATTTTCCATTGCCACAAATGTTCGTCCGAAAGGGGAGGCATTGGCATGGGGTGTATTTGGGGGCATTGCTTTCCTCGGATGGCTGGCAAGCTTCGGAATCAGAGGTGGTGACTTGGAGAGCGGTGAGTGGGATGAGGAGAGTGGAAGCCAAGACGATGAGGATGAAGATGATGTGGATGAAGATGAAGATGCTCATGATCAAGAGGCTGGTATTAGCCGATGATTGGGTATGCTTTTTTAATGGTGTAAAAATCGGCGTACTGGTACTGGGTGCATGGACTTCGGAGTTGCCTAAAGAGATGAGGGCTAAAAAGCATAGAGAACATTTTGGCACATACATTTTTGCAGATCACAGCGGTAGATTATACATTATCAGACAATCAAACGTACATTTTGACTTTAGTCGACCCTGGATTTCTCGCTCTTTCCAATGTATCACTGGTTCGCAATGGCGCATTGAAGGTTCTGGCGGTGGAGAGGGACGATCCGAGCACAGCACCACTAATCATTCACCATTCATTCACCCATTGTTTATGTAGTAATATAGGCATATTCGAGTAGGTACCTGGTTGGTGCTTCTTTGCCGACCGCTTTTCATGCCCCTGAGTTTTGATCGCTTACAGTACCAGCTTTCTCAGGCTGGGCTCTCTGCGCAGCCCATTCCAATCGCGACGAAGAAGCCGGAGAAGAGAAAGCACGGTTGAGGAGTCAAAATATAGTGTATATTATGACTCCATTACTTTACAGACATTCCACATGGCTGAAGACTATTATGGTCAAATATATACAAGAGAAAAGTATTACCCAGTCGCCATCCCAAACTCAACAGCATAACTTGCTAACACACTCATCCTCTCTCAACTTTGTGTTCCATTTACATGGTGGTTGGATAGGGGTTTGTGATCTCGACGATCAATGGCCCGGCCTTGATGGTATCATCAGTGACGGTGTCGCCGCATGAGGTCAAGACGAGGTAGCTCTGTCCGTTGATTCCTGTGGGAACCGTAACCGTGAACCCGCCATCGGAGGGTGTAGCCACGCTGATGAGAGGGCCAGTGACGGTGATGAAGGCAGCGTAGATGGGATCCTTGCCGTTCGCGGCAACGAGACTGTAGCCGGGGGTAGCGACCGTGATGACATCGCCGCTCTTGACGGATCCGGATGTGCTGAGTTTGAGAGGTGCAAAGGCCTTGACGGGTAGCGTGGGGTTGGTGGATGGGCAGGACACAATGAATGCCGCGGCGAGCGAGTAGACCTCGTCGAAGTCCAAGGGGACGTCGAAGGCCTGGGGGAAGGGGGACTGCTTCTGCGAGGCTCGGATGTAGGCGTTGTGGCGGGACTCGACGGTTAGGATGGAGCCGGCTGCGGTGAGGTAGTCGGCGTTGGTGATGAGAGCGGCTGCTCCGAGGTAGGCTGAGATTCCAACACCCTCGAGGACACCGGCCAGAGCTACAAACGACTTGGGGTCGGTTGAGGGGAAGGAGTAGGTGCACTCAGCCGTGGCAGCATCGCCGAGGGCCTTTGTCAAGAAGCTGACGTGGGTTTGCTCATCGTACGAGACTTCCTGGAGGTTGGCGTAAAAGGTAGAGTCAAAGCCAGCGAGGGCAAAGTCTGCTTGCGAGTAACTAGGGACTCGGGGGTCAGCTTGACTTTACAAAGATACTCGGAGGGCTTGAACTGACTTGGCAAGACCTTCACGGTAGAACTTATCCTCCAAATGCTCCAAGGTTAGTGCGTAGTTCAGAATGGTAACATCGATGTCTGTCGATGATTGTCGGACGGCAATGGGTCCGGCGGAGACCATGCCAGCGGCTGCGAGAGCAGCGATGGAGACTGAGTACTTCATGATGATTAAGAATAGATATTAGGTTGGTATGAAACGAGGGACTGAACGAGTGACTGGCTGTAAAGACTGCTGGAGTGATCAAATGATATTGCTGCTACAGGAGAGAAAGGAAAGGAAAATAGGAGGGACGGGAATGCTGAGGTATAAAATCATCAGATGAAATGAGGGCAACGCTTGCAACTCTGGCAATTAGCCATATGATGGGACGGAGAGGTCTGCCCCCGAAGTGAACATCTTATCTGATCAGACTGCATGCAGTTACACCAGGACCAGAGAGCGTTGGAAGCAGAGCCAAAGGAAATTGCATGCGCGCTGGAATGGTTCATCAAATTACAAGAGAGCTTTCGGATGATGTGGTGGCCGAGACTGGCGTGCGATCTTCATTCTGAGCGTGGGTTTGGGGAAATCTAGATGCAGGGACGTACAAAGCTAACTACCCCATCTATCGAATTCAAGGGGCCACCATCCCTACTTTTCCCCATGGCATTCTCAAAATGCATACCATACCACAGCAATTGCTGCTCTTTGCCCTCTCCAGAAACAAGAGTACATGCAATACAGGACTCAAAATGTACTCGGGGGGATCTTGTGTACAGTTGGCCATGATATGTACCGAGCCACTTACTGGTAGCAGTAGAGGAAAGATGATAGGGAAGTATTCTTTTCGTCCAAAAGATTTCGAGCTTACAACCGTCATCGTCATCGTCCCAACTTAAAGTTTGTCGCTAGAGTCAGGGGTAGCACGAACAAGAGCAGGGCAGGACCACCGTCGATCTTGTCCCCTTTCGAACTAGATTCAGGAACGCAAAGAACCCGACTGACTCCCTTCCTCCGTAGGCAGAGATCGTTACTCTAGCAAGAAAGACAGGGCAGTGTTTATGGGTAGGTAGCGGGGAATGCTCGATTCGCGAGACGTGGAAAAGCCCCTGTCTTCTGGACTTCTCAATTGGTTAATCCCGTGACCACATTCTGGGCCGAATCCCATCCCATCTCAGCCTCAAACTTCAAGATCCTCAGAAGCTGCATCGCCATTCCATCCCATCCCATCCCATCACATCCACGTCCACGTCCACGTCCACGTCCACATCCACATCCACATCCACATCCTCATCCACATCCTCCCTCCTCGCTCAATCCCCCATCGTACTCTCTGAATGAATTGTGCGGCAGTTGGACAAATCGCCCCCAATAATCCTATAGGCGTCGCAAGTTGCGAAGAGGAAGAGGCTGGCGTATGCGTTTGAATAGGCAACTCCCGGATTCTGGGTTTTGTCAATCGCAATTCTACCTAGGTAGTCGAGCACGATTCGCACTCCGAACTGGCAATTCCCGTCGGCCTTCACGGGGAGAATACTCATGATGATGCAGTATCAGAGCAATTCTGGCCCTTCACAGCTGAGTTTATACAGAGAAATCTCCTCTTGCAGCACCGCCCCCGACGCTCAAGCACCACACCCACCAAGCCACGCCGAATTCTCCGTCCTCCATCCTCTCGGTCTTCTCAAGTCTGCTTCGCCGACTTGTCAATCGACAAGTGTTGATCTGCCACTCATGCCTGAGGCTGCTGTAGAATTATCGCTGCTACCTACCTAAGTAGGTAGATACTCGAGTAGATGTGGTACTTTGGCTGTTGAGAATGCTTGCAATGTTTGCAATGCTTGCTCGTTCCACGTTCCACGTACTGTATCCATGCTGGGTATCACACCTAGGTAGCAAAGGCATTTCGCTATGGTCACAAGCGTTGAGCCTCTTGTGGCAAATTCCAAGCGCTGGCAATGATCACTTTGGGGTGCAACGTGCGGGGCAGCGCTTCTCAGCCGCGCATACCCTACCCTACTCTACCTTACCCCACGCCTTATTCTTGCTGCACAGATCATTTAGATCATGTGAATGAGATGATTATTTCCCAGTACTTTCATTGCTTCTTTCTGCTCTGCGCCGTTTCGGACATACCAACCAGCCTCAGGTCCAGGTTCTGCATGATATATAAGTCTTGCATAGTTGACCTGATACTATCCGAGATACTATCCGAGGCTGTATCGTACCTTCTCCCATCAAGGGCCCCTTGACTATCTCCGCACTGCCTTTATGATACTGAGGATAGCAAGATGGGGCCACGTATGTGTGTCTTTCTATGGTTTCATAGTAACATTTCACTTTGAAACCTCCAAATGACTGTCAGCAGGAAGCGACAACAACCTCAAAGTTCCCGATATAGCTTCAACCAGCTCTAGGTTCCATTCAAAGTTGAGGAACCCACATCTCAAGCGAACAACCCCACTTGGAATTCCCTTTTGGTCCTTTCCTTCCTTCCTTTCAACTCAGCCGTATAGCAGTTGCAGTTGCCTGGTTCCTCATCCTAACCAAATAGTGGCTGGTACGCGAGCAAGCTCTCATCCTCGTCGACACGCACAAGTTAAACTCTGCTTTAGTGCCAGATCAAAGCAAAGCATGGGATGTAAACGTGCTAGTGCCTCCTCAGGCGTTGGGCTGAAGAGCTATAGTTGCCTTAATCAGGCATGAAGCAAGTTGCCCTGGCTGTCACAATTCTTCTTCGTCACTCCTCCTTCGTTGCCTTTGTCGTATCTTGTCGCCTTCTTCGCCAGTAACTCACCAGCTTTGCCTCTTTCACTTTCGTTACGACCCATATCTCCAGGCGTGATTCATGATACTCGTCCGCATACCATATCCATGGGCATGTACACCTCGGCGCACTGCCTCTGTCCGTAGCAACTATTTTCCTCGAGAATAGATCAGGCCATCTACTTTGTTTGAGAGTCCTCTGCATTGCTTTGCTATATATTATGAATTCCCCTCCCGCTTCTATACCAGCATAAATCTCATACAAGTAGAACTTCAAGCAATCTTCTTCTTTCAAGTCAAAACCATATTACTTTTAGTCTTTGCGGCTCGACCATTGTCTCGGTAATCACTTCAAGCTTGAATCAAACAAGCCTTCAAGCCTTCGGCATAACCGTCTCGCCTCTCCCACGAATACCATTCATCTCGCTTCATACAGTAGCGTCAATTGCGGAAACATTCCCATACTCAAAGAGCATCTATATCAGCCGAAGCTATGTCATCCGGACGTCATGGTCAGGGTCATGGTAAACGCACGCACCATAGCTCCAGCAGCAGAGGATCTCATCGAGGGACGCAAGTGAGTCACGGTCTGATCTTTGTAACTTGCCCTATCTTTACACCCAATACCCCTTCTCAAATTACTTCGGGTCTCTGTTTTTGCAGTACTCCATGAAAATCTGATATTATGTCAAACTCAAGCCACTAAATAAATTGCCACTAATTAAAATCTCTTTATTTCTCACCTACTAACTAACATCTACAAAGCAGAGTATTTCCCAGCTCATCGACTCTCTAAACACGCACCGCATTAATACGCTCACCGAACTCCGCCGCATCGAGCGCGTTGCTGCTGAATGTACCGAAGTAGAAGACCAGCTAGCATTCCAAGGTCCAATGACTAATGCCTGGAACTACTACGTGACCTCACACCAAATGCTGAACGAGCTTCGTAACTTGACCAGAAACTACCCATTCAGCAGAGACGCTTTGGATGATGCGAAGTGGAGGGTCAGCAATGATCCTGAAAGCAACCGCAGCTGGAACTATGCATGGCTGGTACTCGTCAAGCTCAAGGACGAGTAAGTCACCTATCCAGAATCCAATATGTATAAATATAGAACTGACATCTGGACACAGTCTAATGATCGACTTCTACGCCGCAACAGAATCCGCCAAACCGGAAATGTGGGGTGGCCGCATGCCAGAAGCCGAGGAGGCTCAGCAGCTAGCCGAGTGTTTGGCTTGGGAGTGGCACGGGGCACTCGACCAGATGCTGCGGCACTGGGAGAATCCTCCTACAACTACCGGATTCTGATCCTTTCCTGGGCACTCATTAAGTGCCAAAATCAACGCCCCGTTGGGGGCAAGATCCTTCTTATCCTTGGCGCTTTCTTTCTTGATAGAAGATGATGATCGTTTTTATTTTTGGCAGTAGGATTAATATGAAGATTGCCTACATCAGGAAGCGGAGGAGCAAAGGGAAAAGTTGGCATTGTTGGATTTCTTTCTCTAGCGTTTCTTATCGTTTCTTTTCATTTCTTTTCAGTTCACCATAGACTTACCCAGTTAGCGAAGAGTGCGTTTCCGACCGATAGACTTTCATTTGAGCAGTCAAGAGACACATTTATAGACTAGAATTATGTACAAGTACCAATAGAATTGATTTTTCCTAGTGTTTCGATCGGTTGAATAGGAAGCGTTCCCCCTAGAAGCCAAGTCTCACTGGTCTTTACCTGGTGATGATCTTACCCCAACTTCTACGAGTATATCATTTTCCATTTGCCACCAAGCCAACAAGCCTGAATCTATCTATCGTCTTTTATCTTGCATCCTAGACATACGTCTCCAATCTCCAGCTAAGCCTCCAGGCTTTCACTATATGTTGTCACATTTGGGATTCATCCTCAAACAATCCCGATCTAGCCAGTATATCTTATCTGTCCATCTTCCAAGGGCAATTAATGCGAGTCGAGTATGCAATCATGATTGACCTCCTTTATAAATTCCAACCTCGAAAATATTGAGTCCTGAATACCAACGTAAGGGAAAAGAAATCTTGGTACAAGATCCTAATTGCCGCTCGAGCGAGCTTCCATTAAATGTCCTGCGCGCTGTTCTTCCCGTGAGTCGAGAGGTTGGATTTCATTTATAAATTATACATACAACTCAACCCCGGCTCCCCCAGACGATCGACTCAATTTCGAAATCCAAAGACCGTCGCAGCTCTCGTGGCGATTGATTGCGCGTTGCACTGCACTGTCCGAATATCAAGATGGGTGTGTAATTTGTTGAAATGATGCAGATTTATACAAGGCTGTCGCCCGACCTGTCTCGTAACTTGGAAGTACATACAACTCGTCTTTTACCGCTATATGTATGGAAGGGAACATGGCCTTGATTACTTCAAAAAGGTGCTTTGTTATCGAAACATACATTCTGTCCAGATATATTGCTTTGCAGAAAAAGCAACTCGTGTTATCTTCTCTGAAATGGTGTCTGTCTTGTACTGGTATTGCAATCGAGCTGATGCTTCTTGACTGAGTTCTAGACGACTGGTTTTGTGGATAGATTAGATGAGGAAGAACAGAAAGGTCTCTGAGCGAAAGTTTCGGGCACTTGCTAGGATTGTAACGGATTTAGGAAGGGGAGCTACGTGTAATGTGTAATGCTGCACCGCAGCACCTGAAGCAATGCTATTGGAGTGGGGTCTATTCGAGGTAAGAATCACCGGTGACTTTTGAATACTTGTTCCGAGGAGGAAATTTGGAGCAAAGAGCATTTCGGATTGGTGAGAGAATACATTAATTTAAGTTGTACTCTAGACGCCCGAAACCTTTTATCTAGAGCTCAATATTAGACTATAAAAGAGCATGCTAGTATGTAACCCGTGCGCCTCCCAAGATAACCAAATATTCGAATAGTATGCCCCGTTGCTCATTTGCCGTCGGCTCAAAAACAACAGCGACTTGACTCTCCGATCCAATTAACGCCAGCATATACAGAAGCATCATGAATCAGTACGTATCATCCAATCATCATAACAGCTCCTCCCAGCGCAACCATCAAGCCCGCAGCATGAAAGCCCGTCTCCCTCGCCATAGCCGCCGCCACCGCCTTGCTACTGCTCGTCTTGACACTCGAACTCTTCGAGCCCGCAGCGCTCGTCGCTTTCGTACCAGCGCCTCCCGTGACCCCACTACCGCTGGCCACGGAGCTCGAGGTCACGGGACAGCTGGTCGTGCACGGGATGGCGGTTGTGAAGGGCAGCGTGCTGTATTCAGACGCGGATGCGAACACGGCGCCTTGTTCCGCAATCGCCGGGTTGGGTTGCGCGCCTGGGCCGAGCGGGTTCAGCACGTTGTCGATTACGTGGATGACGCCGTTGGCGCACAGGATGTCTGCTTGGACGATGGCGGCCGAGTTGACGTATAGGTTGTTGCCGCTGTGCAGGACGGTGATGTTTCCGCCGTTTTGGGTGGGGAGCTTGGTGCCGTTTTTCAGGTCGGTTGAGTAGAGGACTTGGCCGGGGAGGAGATGGTAGTCGAGGACGCTGCCGAGGGCCTCGACGGTCATGTTTGCGATGGCGGGACCAAGAAGTTGGAAACCATCGTTGTTAGGCACAAATATTGTGCTGTTTGCGGCCGTCGCGAAGCTTTCTAGCTTCTTCGTTTGGTAGAGGGCGCCCTCGAAAGCTGTAAGATTGAAGGAATCGAAGGTTTCGGTCAGGTTTGATGGAGGGATCAACAGAGAGTCAATAACTTGAACTACTCCACCCGTGAATTTGAGGTCCTAGAATTGGTCAGCTACAGTATCGGATTTCTTGGCCAGACACTGGTTTTCGAAAAAACACTTACTGCTTGTGTTAATGTACATCTGTTTCCCAACCCACTAACAAACACGACCACATCACCAGACTGCTTAACATTTTGCACCCTCTGCCCCCCACTGACATTGCTGTATGCCTTATTCGTCAACAAGGTTGGGATGAAGACGGAATCGCCAGGAATCAGTTCGGCAGCAGTCCGTGACCCTTGCAAAAGATGATACTCCAGGACGTTTGTGATAACATCTTGGTCGTTGTCGCTGAACGCTTTGTTGAGTTCGGTGTAGGGAATTTTCTTGAAGGCATCATTGTTCGGTGCGAGAATCTGGCGAAGCTCAATCAGTTCCGGATGCCGCGAAAAAGGTGAGGATACGTACCGTAACACCTTGAGTTGATGGTAATTGCAATAAAATCTGAGGATATTTCTGTTGGGTAACAAGTCAGTTTCTGCTCATAGAATATTCCATCCCATTCCCGCGATCTTCGGCCAAAGAAGACCAGACAGAACACAGCAAATATTGGCGGCAGAACGATCTCCAACTTGGGAGACCATAACGGAACTCATCCAGAATCATTCAAGTTACGGTATCTGTAGAGATAAAAGCCAGGCTCCCAATTCTGTCCAACTCCAAGATCCAACAAAGAACATTTTCGTCCAATAACACCACTGCACGTACCTGTATCAAGCCGTAAAAAGTTGTCAGGTTCTTTTGCCCTGAGAGCAAGGTGCCCAAGTCCGTCAATGAGCCCGTTTGCGCATTCGTCCCAGCTACGGCGAATGCCAAAGCCGCCGCATACACGGCAAGATGCCTCCAACTTTGGCTTCTCATTTCTGAGTGATCTCTCCGCAGCACGTAATAATAGGTATTGGAAAGAAGGATGAAAACGAAGATAGAGCAGCAGGCTGCAGCTAGAGCAACAGAAGATAACTATAAATAGCGACAGGAATGGATGCAATTACTGTATCCAGAAATAGGCAAAACGAGCATGGACAATGAGAGAGAGCAGATACTTGTGATATTATACGATGAATAAAATAAGGAGATGCAGCTTCACGCGTGCCATGCAGAAGGGGTCCTTTTCCAGTCCTAGCTTCGGAGCTAAACGTTACAACAACATGGCCTGGGCTGGTTGGCTTGGCGTATTGTAAACCGTTGAGCGGGGTTGCTTTCATACTGTAGCTTGTTTCTTCTTAGCACGGGGAGGGGGGGCATATAACGGGCAGGGCTAGTTAAAGCAAGCTACTGTGCGGACGGTACGAAGTACAGTAATTACGAAGTACAGGGGCAGGGGCAGGGTTTCATTCTGCTGCACAACACTACTAGGGGCCCCGGCTCGCGAAGCTGGTCCGTGAGCGAAACAAAAGCTCATCCTCATCCTCACCCTCCTTCCTTGTGGAGATCTTCCGGAAAAAGATACGAGGTTGGCCGAGTGAGCTACACTATGGAAACTACCAAAACCTAGATACGGACTGTTCCGTATAGTTTCTCTTCCACCCTGCATGCATTGGCTGCTGAAAGGTAAATCGTCTTGGGAGAAGCCGAAGCTTCATTCTACTCGAGTAATAGGAATTAGCACAACTCGTCGTGTGGCACTTGCATTATTACTACTGGTCTATTAGCTAATAGCCACGGAAAACTCACATTTCTCGCGCTCCTTTGTTAACACTATTGCTTTGACGGTAGAAACTAGAGGCATATGTCTAGACAAATTACTGTTACTGAGCGTCTCGGTCCGACGAAAGTTTAAGCATAAGAGACTACGAGCTATATTTGTCAGAAACTCCACTTCACAGCGTACTACCTAGCGTATTCTGGAGATCTCTTGGAGCCTCTCACCTCTTTAGGCACCTGCGAGCTAGGAGTGCCCTCAAGCATGTCACATGTGTCAATAGCATCCTTCCTTTCTCAACCCCTCCCGCCAAAGGGGCATTCTGGGTATCAACCTTTCCCGAATACCAGCCAATGTCTCCCAGACAAACTTCCGACTTCAAGTGAGTCACTCATTTCAGTCTCAACGCTTACCGCCTCTGTACAATAATCGATACATCGACCTTGACCAGCACACAGCTCGCCCATGCCCAAATATTCCCACCAGAATGGAACCAGAACCAATATTTGCGTACTCGTATCCCCGCCTGCATGTATATCCAGTCCGCATTGCATATCCATCCATATCTATAGGTCTGTACATGTTTCTATGCATCCCATTCATTCATCGGAACAAATCCGCCTTCTTCGCCTTATCGGCGTACATGTACGTTTTCCTATCAAACTTCGAGGTCTGTTCTCGTGCATATATCGCGCTTCCTCGCATCGAAATTTGTTTTGCGGCCAGTTGCATAGCACCGAGGTTGTGCACCAACCATTACAGCATGGGTAGATATTTTCCAATACTCGAGTAAACAGTTCGGGCTTTCTTTTCGTGTGTTTCACGTGTCGTCGCGATCTAGCTACCGTGCTTGCATATTCCTCCCGGTGATGATCATGAACTCTATTTATCTACCACGGATAGAAATTACGGACAGCGGCTTCATGATATCATCAACAGACTATAGTATATCTTCGTGGAAATACTCCGCTCTCATCTCCAGCCCCGCTCTTTCCACACCCACGGGAATGGATGGAGGAACAGGGTTGAGAAAAGGCAAAAATGTCTTATCTTGTCTGCTGGTTCATGCATCAACCCACTTGGTTATCAAACGGCACGAGAACACGTAGAAAACGGCACGAGAACACGTTTCTATCAGCCGCATGGATACCACTTCGGTATGTCCTATGTCGTGTCGTATTGAGGTAAGATGATGTCTCAGCCCTCAACTGTTCGTCTTTCTTGCAATATTTTGACGACCCACGTGCCGCTCCGTTGTCAGCTCACGTTCAAGCCAGGATTATTGTGTACTGTATTAATTTGATACTGTATGAGTGATCGTCTAATTAAGGAAATTCCTAAACTTCTCCGATCATAGATCAAGAAAGAAGTGGGAAAGTACGGACTAGACACCCCTATCTACAAATGTCCAAGCCTGAAAGCCAGTGAAACTCCTTGGGTCAGTGCCGTCTATATCGCAAGCTCCGCTAAAGAATGAGTGTGCATGATGCTGTTCTGTATGCCTAGACAAGGAAACCAGCATGCTTGGATTGCTCGCAATATCTTGCTTTGATGAATGAGCCTCTTGTTGCGTTGTATCCATCGGCAGCACTAATGATCTTTTGCTTTCATCCTACATTAACAATTAAACTCAAGTCGTATCTCCAAATTAGTAGATCTCCCATAAACAGATCCCAAGTTTTTATTCAAAAGCAAAAACTCCAGTTTATTGGTGCGGCGTATTTACCAAGAGAAGGTCATCAAGGCTGGGTTCAATGCGAGCGGCAAAAGCAAGTGGCTGACGGTGACAGTCGCCATGGGGAGAATGGCGATGAAGTCCTTGATTTGCCAGTCGTAAGGTACGAATGGCGCCGTGGCGAGGACGATCATGCCAACAATGCCGACGATGGAGAAGATCATAGAGAACTTAAACTTCTTCAGCACTTTGGGAACTTCAATGAAGAAATTACTGAACTCGGCTTCCTTGGAAGTTGAACCCCAGGTCATGTTGATCTCGAACATGTGCGAAAGCAAAGCTTGCGATACATGCAGAGAAAGACCACCCAAAAATATTGCTAGCATGATGGTCCATTTGAAGTTTTCGAAGAGCGCATAGCCAAGACTTCTCTCGCCAGTTCTATATCGCAGGACGGCAAGAGCAATGTTTCCGAGACCGTTGAACACGATGATAATAGAGAACCAGACTTTCCATGAGTCCACGTAGTATTTGTCAAGATAACCATTGAACCAACCAACGGCGAAGTAATTGGCAGTTGTCATGATCCAGGCAGCGCCAATGGCGTAATAAGTTCCAATGTAGGAGACAATGGTGATCTTGGATGTGAATCGAATGTTGGAAAACAAAAACCTGCGGAAAAGAGGGGTGAATGGACCCTTGTAGACCCACTTACGGATTGGGTAAAACAGAAGCTCATTACAACCGTAGGCATATTTCTCCCAGCGAGCCAATTCGTCGTACACGGTAAGCGACACTCCTTCCTTGAATCCATCTCCAGCCCAAGCCGCTAGACGGATTGTGTAGCCATTGACTTGAAGACGGAGAGACATATCGAAATCTTCGGACACGTGGGATTCGGACCAGAACTTTTCGTATCCATCCTCATCCTCATAGGAAATCTGCTGAATAGCAGACCACCGAAGGATAGCGTTATGGCCGACGAAGGGCGCAACATCTCCGTTGGCAACAGTGTATCGGATCGCAGAATAGATCAGGTTCGTGAAGAAGGTAATGCCGTTTTCAAAGTAGGTGTTGACGACTTGCATGACACCCGATGAAAATTGCATGATACCAACTTCAGGCGACTGCTCCATTTCAGAACAGGCATCCAAGAGACAATCGGCAGGGACACGGGTGTCAGAATCGACTGCATTTTATTAGCGGCTGAACTGCAAAAATCATGGGGCTAATGGTTTGGCATACTCAACAAGATGTAGTCTCCAACACGAATGTTACCGTCAGCCCAGGCACGCCCATTCTCCTCGAGCGCTTCCTTGAGACATCTTTCGTAGGCTTGAGCCTCATCTGCCTGAGTCCAGTCGACTGGTCGTTGAATTAAAGATAGCCTCTCTTCCACCATGCATGAGATGTGAAGCGCAAAATTCATGTTTGATGCCTATTTGAGAAAAGATCGTCAGCATTCAGCTCACACAATAGACAACTAGTGGAGGGTCGTCTCGTAGAATTGTTGGTAAGAATCAAGCCACTGAAGCCACTGACGACGAGCGCCGCCATGTGGCTAAGACTCCCCTACTAACGTGCCGACGCGCTGAAATATTAAAAGTACGGCCCAACTTACTTTCTTGACTGTTACATCATGTTAGTGATATGGATTAGAGATGTTTGTGATCTTGACTTACATTTTCCTTTTCTAACGAAGTTGTCACCGTGCTTGGGTCTTGCCACCCATCCAATGCTGTGATCGGCATAGAATTCGATTCTAGCCCGGCGATCGTCCTCATCTAAGATCTGGAGACCATCATCGTTCACGAACATGTTCGCAGATCCGCCCTGCAATTCATAGGTAGAGATTGCCTGTTTGATGGACTTGACCGTTGGTGCAATGACGGAGCTTAGACCTTCTTTGTACACAGGACATTGGATTGTGATGTGCGGGAGACTTGAGCGCTGGATACGAGGAGGAGCTCGCGCAGAGTAGAACTTGGAGTTGACGGTGAGTTGTCGCACGGGACCAAACAATTGAGCCAAACAACCAATAATAACCTGACCAAAGAACAGGGTGAAGAAGATCTGCACTGGCGTCAAAGCAAGCAGCGCCAAGCGTATCATGGTTTTATCAGTCGATACTTCAATGGCGAGTTGTCGGAAACCAGCACCCAGAGATGCCATGATCAGTATGAGAGTGAGGGCCACCAACACGGTGTTCTGCAAATGCAAGCCACGCTTCTCGGGGAGGACTTCTCCACTCTCCTCGTCGATCTCATAGACCGCAATATTAGGATCCTTCTTCTCTTCGTCCTCAGTTCCGCCGGTCTTCCAGACCAGCTCCATCAATTCTGATTCGATAGCCTTGGCACGTTGGACGAGATGTAATGCGTCGTCATCCCAAACTACCAATAAAGCTTCCGAAGCTACAAAGGCGGCGAACTGATGCTTCCTCGCCCGTGGCAGATCGTCAATTGTTGGCAGAATTTGAATCCGGAGGCCATTCAGAAGAGGGACGTCGACAGCATCAGGTGACCATTGAAGAAAGGTTTTGATGACTCTCGAGTTCACTGTCATCGCACACTGGATCTGTTAGTTGGGGCTCTGAATCTGGGATAAGAATCATTACCTGGACGTTTAGGGCTGCACAAGCGACAGCAAAGGATGAAGTGCCTAATTGTGGCGGACAAGCCATGTATGTGTTTTTCGACTTCCTGAGGAGAACGCCCTCTATTTCTCCACTACCATCGCTGACCCAGAGGTGTGCGCATTGTTGCTGGTACATGTAGTTCACCATAACCTCATGCTTGATGTCGTCGAGAAACTGCGAACTTTGGGTTGATCTGTTCGAAATTGAATTCCTCGATGAACCAAACCTGGATGTTGGCGGTTGGAGTTCCAAGCCGTGACCCGGCTGTGGTGAAGTTGAGGTAGGAGGCTTTTCCGAGATCTCTGCGGGGGGTGCAGGCCTCTTCGTTTTGAAATAACTTCCTAAACCCATGGTGGCTGTATTCTTGCTTTACAAATTAAAGAATGAATTTATTAACGAGATAGCGCCCCGAGGAAAGCCTGATATTTCTGAAACCCAGAGCGGGGAGAAGTGTCTTGAGCGAGTGGCTGGAGGTGAGGAAAGATATTACAAGTAGCTCATGTATGGAAGAACTATCTTGGAAGGTCAGAACTGACAGTAAGTTAGTAATACATTCTGGTGAGGTTCAGTCGGGTGCTCCTACATGAAGTTGTGTCAGGGAGGGGCTGACTTTTCAACAACAATAACAAGAATAACGTAAGATCGATGCGGACAGCCTGGATTGAACGATTGTTGACAACGAGCGTGAGATGGCGAGGTAGCTCAAGGGTACATGTATATGGAAGGGAAGCGAGAGCTGAGCTTGAAGTCCGATCCAGTCTACGGATTGGGGATGGCGGTAAAGGTTCTAAAGAAAGTGTCGGCTTGGGACTTGTCGATATCAAAGATAAAGGCGCCTCTTTCTGAGCGTGGGTTGAGGCTAGTGCAGAGAAGGGGCGTACCTGGAAATATCTGCTTCACCGCGAAGGCCTTTTGATAGTGTACCTACGGAGAGATCCTGGTATCCAGATGTTCCAGATGCCGCTGCCCAGGCTAGCAAAGCACACGATGGAGGGGAGGGCTGGGCCTCGCGTGGAGTGAAGGGGGCACGCAAGATGGACAAGGACAAGGGGGAAGGAGAGAGGGTATCGTGCAGTACACAGGATCCCAGCCAGTCAGTGTGGACGGAACTTCTCCTCGAGCACATGTGCCTACTGCAAGAGCAAAAAGCGATTTAGCGAACACCACGAAGAAACAAGAAACGCCTAAACGGAGCCGCTGTGTATTGAAGGAAAACAGTGGGGAGAAGAGGCTCGAGCTGGATATGGTGGCGGATATAATACAATACCATTATCGACTCCTTCCCTGTTGGCGGCTTGGAGGGCGATGGTCGAAGGAGAAAGCCAGAAGAGGAGACTATTACTCTCATGGCGGGCCGAAGCACAGCTACAGTGGAGACCCCGATAATAGCAATGGCAACGACTTCGCCAGTTGAAGCACCGGTGTCACCGCCCTCGGATTCACCTGAGCCTGGATGGTATACCTAGATTTGCGGCCTGGATTGCAAGCAGTCCTGCTGTACTGCTACTGTGAGTCTGTGGCGGATTGACAGAGGCAGGTATATTCTCGTATCGAGCACACCTATCAACATACCTGGATGCTACGTGTAGGAAAGAATACGGAGGTTTGCGCTACGCTGTCTCCTCGAGTACGAGTAGACTATTATTTCTCTCCGAAGGTAGCGCTGAATGATGTCGCCATGTTAGACAACTACGGAGATCTGGGGGCAGGGACCGAAACAGGGGCAGGGACAGGGGCTAGACTATAGCTTGCCTAAAAGAGGCAGTTGTGGCTTACATCCTGGCAAGCTATCCTTCACGGATTAGTTTCCGTGTCTAAGACCGGAACTACTCCCGACAGAACCCGTGCGCGATTAAAGTGCTGATAATACATCGGTTCGCTTCGAAAATAAGGTTCTCTTACGGAGCGTATTTAGGTCCGAATTCCCTGCCTAGCAAGCGTTGATGACTGCCTTGTTCAAACGGCAGCTTATCAAGTCTTCCGGGCTAAAGTACCTAGCTCCGCCCTTCTCTACTACTATTATACTATACTCCGTATATTTTTCCCTACAGGGCTGAGAACTTGGAAGTTGGCAGAGGCCAGCGCTACTATACTATTGAAGCCATTGGAAGAAGATAAGTCGAGATTCGTATCCTCACGTGGTGCAACACAAAAATGTGGAAATGAAAACGAGGTGATCTCTATTTTTGAAGAATATAATAGGTATCCCTTTTTGGACAATATGTACATGCTACACAACATATAGTACGAAGTTTATCATACAAGACTACCTAGGTAGGTAGGTAGGAAATACACAAAGTGCTTATCAAAGGCTTTTTTGGTGTATATTCATTTCAGCTTCCTTGTTTCCAAGTGCACCCATGTCGGAATGCTTTCCAATCGTTGGTACCGGTACTTTCTATAGGAGAAGCTCGACATGTGAATCATCTATAGCTATCGCGGGAATCGGCATCCTGCCATACTCTCATCTCGTCGTATAGTGCCGACATGGTTCCTCAAAACACAAATCGCTCCGTATTCGAGCAGTCTTAAACGTTCTATACTCAATTCGTAAAGCGATCTATTTCGAAATGCAGAATTTCCGCCTTGTTTGGTTTTGCCCTACTAAATATGAGGTTGTTAGACCTGCAAAGTGACATCAATTATTTTGTCCCATTCTTTCGGAACTACAACCTCAAGGCGCGAGCTAAGGGCCCAACTGCAGCGCATGCATGCCGTGTTGTCAAATACGAACTTTGCATAATATACCGGTAATGCACAGCTGGCTGGAAATGCATCCAAACCCTGCCGCTGTGCCATGCCAGACGCCTTCAGACGGTTTGCACGAAACTAAGATATTGAGGCCTTGTTTTGTTTTTATCTTACAGACTTCCCGAATGCTTTGATTCTTAGGCCTTTCTGAAGCGTCCGCCCGCAGAGCTACCGCCGGAAAGATATCTAGAATCCCGAGATATCGGAAGACGGGCGGGTTTTGATAGCCGGGCCGTCGGCTCATCTAGGTTGGTGTTGGGCCGAGCAATACACTATACTATTCTGGGTTCCCAGCCACCAACCTGCATGGCATGTGAAACAATCGCAACGTTTTCCAGCCCAGCTCCCCTCCCCCCACCACATCTTGCTCGCTTAGCACCAACATCTGGCAAAAGGGGACTCTGGACGTACCACTCTTTGCTGCTGGGCGAGGTACAACATTATTGATATGGATCATAGGCAATCCCATTTCAAACTCTCAAGCTGCCAGAAAGAAGTCCAGATTACCCCGCCGTAATGTAAGCACGGCAAAAGAACCCCGCATCTTCGGCATTCTGTGCAAAGTGTATTTAGGTACAGTAAGCATAATATATTGCTCAACGCATGGATACCTCCGTATAGTTGTACAAAGACTTGAACCAAGCGGGTCTTTTCTGCAGCCCCTATCAGCCCTACTGGCTTCCTTGGAACTCTTCTGCGAACCATCTGCAGTGCACATTCATGTCTCAAACTTCTTTCTCGCGTCTCACAATAAGTACTGCTTACTTCCGTATTATCACAACGCTGTTACACATACACCCGAGACCACGTTGTATCCTAATCCTTCAACGGCCCCAACCATCCTATATATTATACGAAGTGACACACCAAAAGCTTAGAAGACTCCTCAATGGACTCGAAGAGTGCCGCTTCTGAATCATATCCTCGGCAACATCGAAAACGTGAAGAAGTGCTGAGCAACACCTTGGGTAACGTACCATCCGAGCTTACAACAAGTGGATGAATGAAAATAAAAACCCAAACATACGAAGTGGAGAACGCCCCATGCTACAACACGCTCCCAACACAGAACGCCAAAGGCACAGCGACAAACGCCTCGCCGAAACAACGTCCCGTATCGAGTGCCTCAGCACCACCTCACACCCCCCACGCACTCCGTGATAACGCTCGTATCCAAACCTCATCCTACCACCGCAATATACCGTATGAATCTAGATCAGAAACACTGCATCGCATCAGCCTCCGCTTCTTCCAACCCTCACCCAAAATAAACAAACAAGAAGGGCCTACACTTCCACTTCCTGATAGCGTCACGCCGTCAGCTCTGACTACAACGCCCATTGACCCATCCTATCATCTATCTACTTAAAGCAAGCTCACCTCAGCTCATAACTAACATTCAGTGTAAAGGTAAAAGAAATTCTAGATTCTGAGATTCTAGATGCCCATTATTCCAGATATCTACCCTTTTTTTAGATCTCTCATGGAACTTCCCAACAACGCCACAGATTGCGATAGCTATTTCCCTAGATTCGCTTTTCAGCTCGTTGAAAAAATGTGTTCAATAGTTTATGTTAAGTCGAGGACGGAGTTTCCCCAGGTTTGCGGCTCGTCAAAACAAATGGGTTCAATAGTTCATAACAAGTTGAAGACGAAGGCTGAGTTAGTTATTATATAGCTTTAGATGGCTATAACACTACACTTACGCCACACTGCCACAGCTACCTAGGTACTTAGATACCTATGATTTCAAATCCCCTATTCGCTAGGAAGGTTGAATACATGAGATCTTATCAAGTAGGGCTGCTCAAGTGATGAATTGACTTTACGGTAACTAAACATTAGCATATCCGTCCACTTTGTTAGACCAATCCGTAGAAATTATTTCTATGAGTAGATAGGTAAGTATGATATGGTACGCCCAATAGATAAGTGGCAGTTGGAGTCAAAATGTCACGAGATTCGAGATCATTCCATTTCCATCATCCAGGTTAAGACAGCGGGTCCATGCATGTATGGCCTCGAGCCGGGTGCGGTGTAGTGCCAGCGCATATTCAGCTTTACAAGATAAGACGCCATACATACCTATATGTTGGTAGGACTAGCGGGAAGCTGCAGATATCGTCGGAACCGGCGTCCTTGTGGAATTGCGATGCGAGCATCTCTCGGGGGAGCTGCGGTTAGACAGTATTGGTTACAGTCACTGTAGACTGTAGACTGTAGACTAAAAATATGGAAAGTAAAAACTGGAAGTTTTCAGATGTACTATATGAATTATTTCGTATTGTGTAGCTGGCTATTGTGTAGCTGGCTATCTCCATCGATTGATGGACAAGACGCTGAGAGAGTGTGATATCGTAACTCCGAATTGCAGATCGACGCATATCTACAAACAGAAGAAACGAGCTGCGACATGCGCCGTGAATAACAGACCGGTCTAGATTCCCCGTCCCAATCTTTCATTCATTCTCCCTTGCGCCTTTGTAAGTATTACCCAAATCATAAACAACACCGTATTATGTATGAGTTCTCATCAAGTAGAATCCTCATTTCCATCAACTTGCTTCCACATCTTCACACTGCTGATCTCCATCTGGCCAGCACCTGGCGCCGACCATGTTGGATACCACTGTTTCTGGGAATTCCAGAAATCATTCTTGGCTGTAAGGCTGTTGTCAACCCACGGCTTGCCGCTCGCGCCATCTTCGAACCAGCCGTTGGTGCCTCCTACCGCAACATTCAGGATCAAGTAAAACTCCTGGTCAAACGGCGTCTGATCATGGCCAGTCTGACTCCAGGCATCGACCAAGCGGGTGCCATTGCTGTCGGAGGGGGGAATGCGCCGCGCTTCCATAGAGGCTCGTTGAAATTCGTGTACAGGACTTGTAGGAGGATGGTATTGACGTAGGTGAAGAGATACTTTTGAGACCACTCGAGGCCGAAGGTGTGTTCTGTGGCAGCATATGTGGTGTGTAGAGCGCCCCTTTTGACGTTTGTTCGCCACCAAGCATCATTCGCTGGGTCGGGACCCCAATGTAGGGCCGAAGATACAATGTTGTTTCCACCCTGCTTGTAGGTGTGGTTGTTTCCTCGGGACTCCACGATATCGATTTCCCCAGACAATGGCCATGGACCGTAAGTGTCATTCATAGGCAACATCCAGATAGCAGGCCATAACCAGTCTCCAACCGGCATCTTGGCTTTAACCTCGACACGGCCATATTTGATTGATGCGCCAGCCTTTGTGTTGATACGTCCAGACTTCACAGGTTGAATAATCGTACCGGCCGTTATATTTGTTACTGAAACGCAGCTTGTGAGAGAGTTTGACGTACAAGTGCCGTCGGATGTGAGGTTGATGACGGTGTTGGACTCGATGAGGGTGGCATCTTGGAGGGTAGGCTTGATGATGAGCTTGCCATCTTGAATGAAAACATTTTCGTCTGTCAGAGTTGTCTGCTCAAACTCGCCATTACTATGCAGAGTGATTAGTGTAGTCCTACTGATAATCATGCAGAAAGAGGAGCTTACCCAAACCCGCCAACTTCAGCTTCCTTGGTCCAGATTGCACTGTTGAGTCCTTCGGAGAAATTCTCGTCCAAAACCAATTCGTACTTGTGGTGTACTACTGAATGGAGCCCATCATATACCAAGAAACCAGCAAGTGCAACCCCTATCGCCAAGCCTATCAACGGAATAATTGTAACCCATTTCTCCTTTGGGTCTTTCTTTGCTATCCACGGCTGTTCCACCTCTCCTTTCCTTACACGCCTTGAATGAAAGTATCTGGAGGGCTCTGCTCCTGCTTGTAAGGCAGACGAGGAACCGAAAGACGATGTCGGTCTCGAGTTGAATGGGGAAGAGAAAGGGTTTGTAGGGGGTGCTTGTGATATCTCTTCACCGAAGGGATCTTTGCTTTTGCTCTCTGGAGTCCCAGGACGCATTGGAGATGTTGTGGTGGACACACCGGAGGCACCTCTATGCTCCATATTGTACTGCGTTCCTCAGATGGGGAGAGGAAGGCAAATGGAATGATATTAGGTATTAGATGGGAGTGTATATTTGAAAGTAAACAATGGGCAACGGCAACGGCAAGCAAGAATCAACCTGGTTGCAATTGGCAGCCTCAGAAACGAGAGTCGAGGTATGTTGAAAGAAGTGTTGGAAGTTGTGGCATGCGGTACGGCCAGGGTATATCAGAGAGTGCCCGATATCTAGATATGCTTGCAGTGATGCTGCACAGGGTACAGATTGCTGGGGTGGGGGGGGGGCGGCGAGAAGAAAATAGGCGAGAAGCTAGGTGCAAGGTGAATGGG
Organism: Lachnellula occidentalis; assembly: GCA_007821535.1. Taxonomy (NCBI): domain Eukaryota; kingdom Fungi; phylum Ascomycota; class Leotiomycetes; order Helotiales; family Lachnaceae; genus Lachnellula; species Lachnellula occidentalis. The sequence continues at coordinate 21,256 of QGMI01000060.1, read as the reverse complement.
CCAGAGTCTCGAGGCCCGAGAACAGACACGGACCGCCGGTTTCAACGCAAATCTAGGTATACTGGGTGCCGCCGATAGCCTGAACGGTATCAAATACAGCGTTAAAAGGTTAAAGTGATGAAGTGCCAGATAATGTGGAGATTAGAGTCATCGATGGGCTGCGCCGGTGCACCCGAGGCCTAGCAGGTCCCCAGCTTTCTCTACCCTCGTACTCTACGCGCTGATGGGGGGTTGTTCGTCGAACTGGCAGCAGTCTGTGTGGCAATCAGTTATGGACGAACACGAAGGGACCTTGCACGGGGGTCCATGGTCAGCTTGCGCTCAAACCGACTGCTACTGTACGGAGGTCGGTACATCAGGTAGGTACTCGGAGCCATGTGGGGAGGGACAATTATTGAGCGCCGAGAAAGAATCGGTAAAGTGTTCTCGTTACTCCTGCTCCTCCTGCACACAGCTTGTCCAACATAATCTCACCCCTTGCAGATTGCCATTGTTCCTAGTGTTGTCCTCTCGATCCCCGTCCCGAAGACTTCAGCAGGCCATGCTTGACGGCATTTTGCGATTTTCCCATGTTTTCTCGTAAAAGTGCATTGTCTTCGACGTTGGCTTTGGCTTTGATCCACTCGACGGCCTAAACAGCCCTCTTTCCTTTCTGAGCCAGGCCAAAGATGCGCCCAGACAATCTTGCGAGCCATGCCTGTAGCTCCAGAACCTTGTAAAGTGGCTTGCAGCTGCCCCTGTCATGACCGTTGGGACTAGGTCTAGGGTCAATATCAGGCTATCGCCGACTTGGGTGATAGTTCATCTCAGTAAGTGCCTAGGCGCTAAACCAGGGGCTGGGCTGGGGTTGCCGAGCAGGGCATTGAAGATCTACCTATGCGAGATGCTGCTACCCTTTCCTTTCCCTTGCAAAGTCTACTCCGTATTGAACCAGAGGCTAATATACCAGAATAGAGGCCCTGTCCTGTAGGAGTGGTAGTCCAGGATCCTCAGACTACGATAACTATCCTCTAGACTACGGGGACGCGGGCTGTCTATCTCGTCACATCTTGCTATGTCAATGACACTACCGTTGGTACTGTGGGGAGTGCTTGGACTCTCTCCCACACACTATAAAATTTACGATATGGTTTCCAAGTTTTCTTATCCACAGGCCATGTGAAGCGGGATGCTCTCGTAGCGATGCGGGAGGACCCCACCACTACCGTCAATTCGGAGCTTCACATCCAGTCATATCTCACTTGTCTATTTCCAGACATCTCGTGTATGTCGCCACGGCCAACGGTCGCGGATCGCTTGGCCTGGCTTGGCGACTCTTGACCTGCAGCGAATGGCAGTTCATCCAAACTCACTTCTGCTGGTCTCTTGGTTTTGACTTTGGAGCCTGGACTGCTAGACATGCATATACCTGTTTCTTTCCACTCATAAGTCCAAGAGCTTGGTTTGAGGCATTGGGGATAGCTGCAAGTTCAAGGTTTGGATGGCCATTGCATTGCAGCTGAGATCTGGCCATTTATCCCGTGTCCTGACTGCTCAGAAGCCATTCCCGTTGCGACGACAAGAGCATTGGAGAAGGTGACGCCAACGCAGACATCTGTTTTCTTTCTCTCATGTTCCGAAGATGGACTTCTCGTCTTTACGGCAGAGATAACAGGAAGGATCCGATCCACTCCACCCACTCTAGATATTATTTACTGTTGTTTTGCCCTGTTATCGTATCTCAGTAAACTACATACCTTATTTTCGTATTTCCCCTTTCGTATTTCCCCTTTCGTATTCATGCCAATTGCAATAGCGTGGTCCAAAAAGTTTCTTTCGACATGCCAGAAAAGCATACTTCGAGGACGGACGGTTGCTGCTCACCCATGGGCATTGATTGATTTGCGCTGCCACTATTCAGACCGTCCACTTTTCCCCAAATTCTTGTGTTATGTAATCATTTTTGTTGAGTTTACTTCAATTCCTCAAGGTTTGATACTCAACGGACGGGAAGTTTTGAGGCGCAAGCAACCTCCCAGATCGAGTTTACTTCTCAAGGTTTAGTTCTCAACCGACGGGTAGTTTGAGGCCCAAGCAACATGTATTACCAGGTTCAGCTATGAAATCCAATAGTGCCAAACTTTGTAAGGATTTGAAATAATCCATATCGTGGAGCCTCAAGTTCTTGTCCCTTTGGTATCTCCTCTCAGCTACCAATTGGAGAAGGCGTGCAGCAAGAATAAGTCTTAAGATATCTTCCTTCTCATGCCGTCATCGACTCATCCCATTCCAGATCATTTTCTGCTTGCGAGCTCGAATTTGAATTTGAAAGCAGGATAGCATTGTCCGACAGAACGAGAATCTTCTAAAACTCTACTATAGTTCTGCCCGTACAGCTGTCCCAATACATCATGCTCTTTGATGCACTACCTCTGATAACTTTGATCAGGTGCGTCTACTTCTTCATATCAAGCCTTGGTAAGGCTGCTGTTCTTCCGGGCAAAGGCTTTCTGGCCGAGCAGGCTTTGAAAATTGTGTTTCTGTCATCGTAGATATACGTCTTCAGGCATCAGCAGCCGTCTTTATCTTTGAGATAGCTATTGTCCTATTTTGTCCTCAGTGCAGAGTGTGTAGAGGTTGGATTTTTCCTGTTGACCAGTGCCAACAGCAATCTATGCTCTACCTAGCGTTCTTCAGTCACTCCGCTAGTCGCGGCCATCAGGCTATGCTTGCTCTTTCGGAGGGAAGGCAGCTCCTCCCCTTCACCAGTCGTATTCGACATGTACCTAGCGCCTAGGTAGGATGCGAAAGATGCCTGCAGGTACTTGTACTTACTACAGTAATAAGTTGTATCCTGTATCATAAATAGCAAGTGTCTTTCCCGTAATATAAATGGTGCATCCTGTTACTAGCGTGGGCATATCTACGTATATATTTCAAGTGAGCATTTGATCGAGTAGCTATTTGAATCGAAACTGGAAGGTTACCACACAAACAAACTTATTTGAGAAGGAGCATCTGACACGGAATTGCATAAGAAACACTTGAGAAGTCTCGGGCTGATAAGAGTCATAAGACTGGAAAGAACGATCGAGCAGCTTACTGCCAGCGTGCTGTATTTACTGCACTGTGAAAGCTCGTCGCGCAAATGCTCGTGTTTGTAACAGCAATACGAGAGGGAGAACATAGCCGAGAATTCGGTGTCAAAGTCAGGAATCTACATAATGGACTGCACATGTACTGCCGAAAACGTGTTGTAGATGCATTTGCATCGTGAGCGAGCAATGCGTGCGGGCAGCAGCTGCTTCTAAAATGCTATCATGAAGTGCGCGACCTGACGGCAAGGGAAGGAACGCGTTGTAGCATCTCGATCCACGCAAAATTGCGTACTGGCTGAAAGAGGATGGAAAGGGGGAGAGAATAGAAACCCAATGCGGATTAGCTCCGTGTATAAACCCCCCCCTCCAAATCGAAATTTTCTCCGCCGCTGAGGTCTTTTTCTTCCAACAACTTTGCATCGGAAAAGCGCCTAAGCAAGGCTGTGGGGGAACAAACTTTGGAATTCTGACTCGAGTGTTGGGCATACTTCTTGCTAGATGCATTGAGAATGAAGGTTGTATGTCTCCTGAAACTGCTTTGACGCAGTTTTGTGAGCGTTTGAGAACATTCGCACGAGTTTCTAAGCCAGACTTTGTTGTGAACCTTCAACAGGTCAATAGTGAAAGTGGGCGCACCCTAATCGCTCCAAGAAATGGGAGGAAGACAAATCGTGAGTGGATTATGTTGTGGCATCCAGTCGGAAGTCCACGAATCTACTCATGTGTAGTGGTGATTTGGATGAGGAATCTTAAGACATGAACAGGTCCACACCAAGCATTTCCTCTACCTGAGACTCAAGGGAATGAATTCTAGATCACGAGATGTCTTCCCTCCAGGACTTACTTGTACAGTACATACCCATCAAGACCTAGGCCTCACGACCACCGTCCCCGCAGCCAGCCTCTTGGAAGTCCGCAACAGTGCAAGTGGTCTACGCCATAAAAGTATAGCAGACCTTCTTGGGATCTCTAGGCATCTGATTCTTATACTGGAACCTGGAAGATGGTCCCGATGAAGAGAGTATTCAGCAGTGACCGAGCCTTGTCCAGTTAACGTTAGCACCGCACGGTGGAAGATGCGATATGCTGTTTCGGATTGGTAGTAAGCTAAATACAATTTAGACATACGGGGGTTTGCAAAGAAGGTGCTGGCTGACCTCCATGAGCGGCATCGAAAACTTTCGATGAGAGATTTTCCAGGTTGATTTCCATGTTGACGAACTACACCTCCTTCGTATGTTGCATTGGTGCTGATGTTTGCGTACCCGGCGGCTGTGAAGCCGGGCCGCCAACTACGAAGTACAGAAAAGCGGGGTCCTAATCGAGCTCCGAGACAGTACTGTGGCTAAAGCTGTACTGCATTCAACCTCACCTCCCTTCCCCATTCCCTCTACTTTTCTGTACATATTCATGCCGATTTCGTTTCTCATCCCATGCCACGATAACGCGTAACCAGGCCGATCTCATAGATATACAATGCCCTCATTCCGAACCCCCCTCCTCACAGACGGTGACGACTCCTCCATCCATTCCTCGACCATTGCTCGAAAAACACAATCCAGACAACGAGCCATAACCCGCTATGTAGCCTTCTCCTCCGCCATTCTGTCTTGCCTCTGCGCGGGGTCCATCACCGCATATTCGCTTTACGGGCATTTGTTTCAAGAACGACTCCGGTACACGCAGCTGCAGGTCAACATCGTGATTATCGCCGCGGAGCTGGCTCTCTATCTCCCGGTACCGTTATTTGGATATCTCTGTGATCGTGCTGGACCTGCGCCGCTATCATTTGCGGCTTCGATTATGTTTGGTCTTGGATATCTGCTTGCGGCATTGACATACAGGAGCGGGGCGAAAGATGTTACGGGATATACACATGAGAGAGGCTGGCCACTTTGGGTGATGGTTGTAGCTTTTGTGATTATTGGTTTGGCGACTACGGCTATGTATATCAGTGCCGTTACTACTTGTGCGAAGAATTTTGGCCGGGGGAAATATAGAGGGTTGGCGTTGGCTTCTCCCATTGCTGCGTTCGGGCTCTCCGGGATGTGGCAAAGCCAGGTTGCGAGTCGGATATTATACGAGAAGAAGTTAGATGGGAGCAGGGGCGATGTAGATGTGTTCAAGTTCTTCTTGTTTTTGGCTATCACACTGGTTGCGGTGGGCTTGCTTGGGGCATTTCTACTGAAGATTGTAGATGAGGATGAGTTGATTGATGAAGCTGTGGAGGAGCTTGAGAGGAGCGGTCTTCTGGAGGACAGTGAGTTCTTTAGACGGGGAGCAGATAGGGATTATGGCTCTATTGAGAGCGGATCTGACGAAGAGGCTGAAGAAGCTCGCCGAGTTGAGGAGGCAAAAGCTGCGGAAGAGGAAGAGGCTCGGAAGAAGACCTGGCTCCTTAATGAGGAGACCCGTAGGTTTCTGAAAGATAGAACTATGTGGTGCCTCGCTGCGAGCTTCTTCTTCATCTCCGGTACCTTATTTCTGATTCCTAATCTTACCCTGTTCTAACAATTTCCAGGCCCCGGGGAAGCATTCATCACCAACTTGGGTACCATAATCGGCACCCTATACCCTCCTACCCGCGACCCAAACCACATCCCGACATCAGCCGCCACCCACGTCTCCATCGTAGCAATCACCTCAACCATAGCACGCATTCTCTTCGGAACCTTAACCGACCTCCTCGCCCCAACAACGGTAGGCCACCACTACGGCTCCGTCGCCAACTCGCTCTCCTCGTTACCCCCACGCCCGCTCAACAGACCATTCACCATCTCCCGTATAGCCTTCCTCCTCGGCACCGCCCTCCTGCTCTCCCTTGGCGAAGTGATCCTCGCATCAGGCGCGATCCAAAACCACGGCGAGCGCTTCTGGATCGTGTCTACGCTCATCGGCTCGGGCTACGGAGCGATATTCAGCCTCACCCCCCTAATAATCACCGTAATATGGGGCGTCGAGAACTTTGGTACGAATTGGGGGATCGTGGCTATGGTTCCTGCATTGGGAGCTACGGTATGGGGAATTGTGTACTCTACTGTTTATCAGTGGGCCGCGACGATTCCTTCGTATAGCCTGGATGATGCGGAGGATGTGTTGTGCTATGGGAAGAGGTGCTACGCGAGTACGTTTTGGGGCATGGCGGGGAGTGTGTGGATTGGGTGTGGACTTTTGGTTTATGCGTGGAAGGGGAGAGATGGGTGGAGTAGGAGGGGAATTGCAGTTTAAAGGCTGTGTGTGACATATGGTGTGATATATGGATTCTGCATACCTCTTGGTTTACATCATCGTCACATAATGGTGCAAATCAAATCATTTACATTGCCTCCTCTTCTGGGTGTCTGTCCTATTACCCCTGCGAACGGTAAGGGATTCTACGGTCCGATACTTGGCTTGATGAGATTTTCCTGGTTCCCATATGCCACATTTCCTATCACTAATCACTTTCAAACCACTACTCTACTCCCGTTCACCCCTACATCCGTCACATTTGTTCTAATGAACAATGGAGAACAGTGTGGTCTTGCGAATCAAGGTGAGTTGGGTAAGGCTTCAGAAAGTGTTTATGTATTAAATGAAAATATGGTTTGAAGAAGAAGAGGGAGGACGATATGAGAATAGGGGTTTCATTTTCGGAGGAAAGATGTAGAGTAAAGGGGGGAGGAAAACGGCCATTGTGCATAGATAGTGCATTGAAAAGCCTAGAACATCTGAACAAGATGCGTCATTCAGATTCCAGATACGCTCAGATGGAGGAAAGGAAAAGCCCCAGGACGTTCAAGTCAGAAGAAGGAATTACTATTTAGAAGGGGTTGAATTACATATCAATATTCGGAACAAGTTTATCCTATTTAGGTGTTATAACGCTAGAGTTGAGTGCTATCAAACTCTGGGCTTCCGCTTGAGCATTAACGCCCTTCAAGGGCACCAATAATAATCCTCCCTAATCATTAAGCCCCAATCCTCATGATCAAAGCATCCAATAGTAGTCGTCGCTATCATACAGGATTGATACATAATACAAGTGTCGCTAAAAACGAAAGGCAGTAATAAAAACGTATGCAAATTTGTGAAAGAAACCATCCATCAATGCCATGCCCCGGCTTAATGTCCAGAACCAAGCAACATGCGCTTGTTTTTCCTTACTAAAGCAATGAGCTTCTTCTCAATAATCTCCGCTTCCTTCCTTGCCGCTTGCATCGCGGTCTCTGCTTCCGGAAGGCTCAACAGCGATACGTTGCCTAGAGGTCGACCACTGTCGCCGTCTCTCCCGACTGCGAAATGCGCCGTCATGCTGTCAAGACCATTGGCTAATATACCTGCCTGATCATGCGCATCACTGTTGGCGTCACCGTGTTGATGGGTGCTCCACGATGGAAAGCCAGCGCTGTCGGTAGAGCGAGTCAACTCCGCATCTAAAGCATTGGCGTTCAAGGCCTTCTCGAGTTGCGAGTTGGTGGATAGTGAGGGCAAAACGTATTGGTTGATATAGCTGAGTGCCTCGTCGCGCTGGATCTTGCTTACAGGATCAAGTGGGGATACGGTGCCGGCTGGAGCAGGGAAGAATGATGGGGGGCCATTGGGAACTGCGCGACCTCCAATAAGCGTGAAGCCATTGTTGGCGTTGTGTTTGGTAGATACGAAAGCCGTGGCTCCTGCTTCTTCGGCAAGGCGAGCCTGAAGCTGCAAGTATCGATCCTCCTCTTCAGCGGTGAGGTTGCGCACATAATCTCCATTGGGAGTGAGCAGAATGCGAGTTGGGCCGTCACCATTCTTCCGAACTGGCTTGCCAGAAAATAAGGCTGCTCGGTCTTCGGTTGTAATGGTCAACTTTTGGCCTTGGGCCTGGATTTCCACGTCATGATGGGATCGAGCGCTTGTTCCGGGCTTCTCTTTCAAAATTGCAAGTTGAGCAGCGTCTGAGATCTCGCCGGAAGCAGTCAGGTCTTGTAGTACTGAAGCTGGAGTCGGAATGGGCTTGTCGGTAGTGGTTCCTTCTTCTTCGATTTCGGCAGATGCAGGCGCAGGTACAGGCTCCGGCGTTGTATTTGCTGTCACAGCTGCAGAGGTTCGACTTTTGGCTTTGCCCTTGGTTTTCGCGTCATGTCCTCGTGACGGTTTGCCAATCTCAAGTTCGATCGAAGTCTGCTGGTCTTGACTGTGTGTCATTTCGGTAGGTGAAGCTTTGGATTTCTGCTCTAATGATGTCGATGCAGTGTCTACAGGGCTGGGAGATGGTGGCCGGCTGGCCGCGGGTGTAGATCCTCCTGCAGCGCTGGAAATAATCCGATCTTTTTTCTGCTTTCTCTTCCTCCCTGTGATTGGGCCGATTTCCTCGACCTTAGGCTCTTGTTCGGCAGCAGCTACCTCCATTTCAAGCCTTTCCTTCTTTTTCTGCTCAACCTGTTTCTTTCGCGCGCTTCTGGTGGTTGTTTTAATCGGAGCGGATCCAATCTTGGATGGCGGGGGAGAGTTTGCCCTGGACATGGAAGTAGATGTAATCGATGCATTGTCTGATATCATTTCGCTTGTGGGCGTACCAGGACGTTCATGTCTGGACATCGATGCAAGACTTGGTTGACGAGACGCTGGCAATTGGGGTGGAAAGGTTGATGTCACGGGAAAAGGCGTAGCGCTTCCAGCGGACGGAATATCTGACTTCACTGTGGGCGTAATCCGTAACGGTTTTGAAGCATTTCTTGAGGCAGGCGACTGGGTCGAAGAGGCAGCTGGAGTGCTAGGAGGCAACGCAGGGTAGTCCGCCCCGGAAGGAGCGTGAGCGGGCACATCTGTAGGTGTCTTGGTTGAGACTGTTGAAGGTACTACGACACTAAGAGGTGTAGCGCGTTTATCACCCTTGGAAGGTGTCTGAGCTGTCGCTGGGATTATCGACGACTGTTTCTTATTGGTGACGGTAGATGCTGGCTTTGGGTTTAGCTTGCTGGGCGTGGGCGTGGGCGTCAATGGAACTTTCGCCTTCTCACTCCCCAAAGCGGGGAAATCATCAGCTTGAACAGCTGGCTGAGAGGATTGAGATGCGATTTGCTTCGTCAAGCCTCTCTGTGTGGCGAGCTGTCTCAGCTCTTGTTTTGCTTGAGATGCTGAAGGTGAAGGTGAAGAGCTTTCCGGGATTACAACACTCGCGAGAGGGGTCGTAGACGGTGGAACAAATGGAGCAGACGTGGCAAGGATACGTGATGGAACTTTTGCAGGCGTTTCATGAAGATTCGAAAGGCGATGTTGAGGGAGGAACCCAGGAGGTACAGATGGTGTTGACGACCGTGATGCATCCAAAACATTTGGGTAGGATGCGTAATCATCGACCATATCATCGGCGACTAAAGCATCGATTTCTGCTGAAGTTGCTTCGTCGAGGCTTGGGTCTTCTATGGAAAAAGAAAGTCAGCTCGATGTATCTTTAAAGTGAATATCCCAATAATGCAATAGTGAGAACCTCCAACCACCGACTGATACACAGGGCTTGACTATAATACAATGTCACATCACTGGTCCATCATCGTCTTCGAACTCAGGAGATACTATTGATGGCACAGAATATGTGAGAATGCTATATTGACCTGCCGCCACGGCAAAGGTTCGGGGACTATAACGTACATGAAAGAGGGTCCTGATGAAGACGATGATGGAGTTCCCGATGCAACCTTTCGTCATGCCTGCCAGCATGTCTGCGCCCAAAAATCAAACAAATGAACAGGAGAGCAATCCCTTGAGATCCCCAGTGTCCAATCGCAAATTGACGCCAGAGCCTAAGCTTCCATCTTGGAGCCTTTCCTATGCTCGCTAAAACAAGAATGCATATGAAGCCATGCAACGCCTGAAATGGGGTTTGCCCACGCAACCCGCAATGAAAAGCAATATCTACAATAGCCCAGCCCTGTGTAACGCCCTGTCTCGATATCACCACCTGGGGTATCCAGCACCACCATACATCATGTTCGAATTGTACCCACCTTGAGCCTGAGATCCAAACAGTCCGCCAGGCCCGACTCCGGCATTGCTCTGTTGCTGGTGTTGCATTCTCGCCTGTAAGATACTCGGGTCCGCAAGATCGACTAAGCCACCCCCTCCAGAGGAGGAAGTGTTAGCATGCCTGTGCTTCTTTCCCTTCTTCTTCTGCTTTTGACTGTAGTCATGGAAAGCTCCAGGCTGAGAACCATAGAGCGATGCCAGGCCTGAAGCAGGAGCTGGAGTGGAGGAGGCAGATGGGTACTGTTGAAGAAAAGAAGGAAACATAAACTCACGCTTGCCTGTATCATGAGATTGCCCACCCCCAACATTACCACGGCCTCGAAAGATATCCTGGAGCATTTCGTTCTCGTTGTTTTTTGGCACTCTATTAAACGCGGAAGCACCGCCCATAGAACCACCAAATCCGTGATTTTGACCAAACCCAGCAGGAGGGGTTCCTGCTGATTTCAGACCAGGTGGAGGCGGCATGGAACTGCCATAAAATTGACTGCCTTGGGTGTGATTCACGGATGGCATCATCGATGATTGTTGTGCCATCAATTTTGGATTAGCTGATGGTTTGATGGACGGCAACGATGGGTTTTCATTTGAGAAGTTGAATCGGCTTGACTGTCTGTTGTGCCCTTGTTGCTGGAACAGCCCGGCTGTTTGATTTGACTGACCTGCCATTCCAGGAGTGAACTGGTCTGCAAAACTAGATGAAGGGTTTTGATTGTTCAGAAGTAAGTCCCTTTGCTGGAGTGTCAAGGTGCGGCCGTTTATTGAGCTGAGATTGCTGAGATTACGAGGAAAGGCTAGACCTGGAGCCCCGGGGCCGTTGTTGGTTCGTTGGATTGGGAGTTGAGCACTAGGGCGTCTTTGAAAGCCTTGCGGGATCTCACGTCCACTGTCCTCCGGTTCCCCACCAAGTTGCAAACTACCACTTTCAGGCTCCTCTTCTTCCAATGGTTCCACGATTGAGCGGATGTCTGACTGTGATTCTTGTTCAATATTGAGTCTCGCCTCCTCCTCATTTTGCTCGCGCATAGCCCTACGCTTTGCGCCACCATTGGTATCGAACAGCGGCGGGAAAGGTAGTTCTTCGATCGAGATGGTTTGCACCGAGGGAAATGAGTTGATCGCTAGCAAGAGTTCCACGAAATGTTGGTTCTTATGCGGTCGCGGTGATGGCAACGCAGTATCCGATGTTGGGCCAGGATTGGAAGGTTCAGGTACGGCTTCCTCAACAGGAGTTGGCTCCTCCATAACCTCAACTGTCGCCGGCATTGCTTGCGAGGCTGCTGGACTCGAAGTAGCACCACTCGTGGCGTGGCTTCCTCTTCGGCTGCGTTGCTGCATGCCTTTGTTCGCCCAGCTTGCAGAAGACGGTAGAGCCGAGCCATCACCGCTCTCCGATCCATCCTTACTCGATTCTCTATGCATCGGCTGCCCCGCAGCAGTTACGGGTTGCATATGCTGTAAAGGTGCTTGACGTGAGGAAGAGGAATTGGTAGGGAGGGGCCGTTGTGTATTGACGCTGTTAATGGAAGACAAATCTTGTCGAGAGTAGCTATCATCATTGTCGCCAGGTTCGTGAAGAAACATACAGTTCTTATTGGTGCAAGTCTCGTTCCTCAGGTACGCCGAGCAATATTTCGTAGTCCCTAAAGATGCCCGCAGCGTTCGATCGTTGTTCTGCGAGTTGTTTATTGCAGCTATACATCGTTGTGCCTCCTCTTTCGTCGAAAAGGTAACATAAACGCCCACATTCGACGCATCAGTCGGTCTGGTCTTGTTGGTGACTGCGACCTTAATGACATCGCCATATTGGCCAAAGTACGACGGCCCTCTGAGGGAATCCAAAAGTGAATCTTTACCAGAAGTTGGGTTTAGCCCCGTTACGTAGACCAGGTTCTTCTGCACAACTCGGAGGCCTGAAAGATGCTTCCTATTCAGACTTTCGACCTCGCGCTTTTGTGCCTCTTTCTGTCGTTGTTCGGCCTTCTTTTTTGCGTTCTTCTGGATGTTCGCCCTGAATTGTGCTATCCTGTTGACTGTCAGTACAAAGGAAGGACCTCGAGGGAAGGACATACTCTTCAGAGGTGACCACCTTCCATTCTATTGTCTTCTCATCATAGGGTCTTCGACAGGCAGGACATAGGCCGTTCATATTATTCTTGATATTGTTGAAACAAAACTGGCAGACCTGTGGCAGAGGTCAGAGATCGGGCAATATCGGGATGTGAGGGGCAGAGATGCGTACCTGGTATCCGCAGGGACATGGCCGAAAGTTCTTGTCGGAAAGATCGAACTCTTCCACGCAGAGGGGGCTTTTGTACACATGGTTAACGAGGGCTCGAGATGGACGGAGGCAAGCTCCACGAAGCTCAAGACGAGGGTAAAGCGGTAGAAGGCTTACCAGGTGTCATCCTCCTCATCGATGAACATGTCTTGGGGCGCCATCTTTGCCGTTTAGAGTCGTTCAGAGATGGACTGAGGCGGTCTGTAGAAGGGTGTGACGTTTGAACTAAAGCCTAGGAATGGCGCGCCTGAAAATGCTCGACGGCGCGTCGGGAGAGGGGATGTGAATTATATGTAGATAATAAAGACGGTTCGCCTCTATCAATGCATGCACGAGGGCGGGCGCGGACGGTCTATGCGGTGGTGGTGTACAGAGAAGGAGGAGGGGACTGCAAGAAACGATGGGCGTCGTGAAGAAGTAGGAGTCGAAAGAATGGGAAAGGGTCAACCAGGAAATCGTAAATTGGCGCTAACACGGATGAGGCTAAAGCCATATATCGACCAATGATGATGGACACGAGGCGAATTAACGAGCAAGATGAGGTTGAGCTTGACTTCATCAGCCTTGAGTTCGAACATCCATTGTATTAGTCTCTGCAATTGCGGCACATCCACCATCTCTCACAACCCCACGATGGCAATGAGGGTGGCTAATCGTCGCGCGCTCGGCTCGGCCTCCAGTGCCACCAGGAATGCCTTCATGCGGCTCAGCGAGAGCAATACCAATACTCGCGCCTTCACTTCTTCTCAAGCTGCTCGGGTGGTAGTCTCTCAGGATACCCCCAACATGCGACACGCCCAGAGAGATCCGGACCCTCCAGGAGGACTCCACAGAGCGCCAGTTAACCCCGCCGACAAGTATGCGGTAAAGGCAGACGAGATGCATCGATATGGATCATGGCTCATGGGTTGTATGCCAAAGTACATTCAGCAATTCTCTGTGTGGAAAGATGAGCTGGTCATTTATATCTCTCCATCTGGAGTAATTCCTGTGTTCTCGTTTCTCAAGTGTAAGTATCCAGCTTTTCAACTCTTCTAGAAGAGGATGCTAACAAGCCTCCAGACAACACTTCTGCGGAGTTCACTCAAGTATCGGATATCACTGCTGTCGACTTTCCCACCCGAGACCAGCGATTCGAAGTCGTCTACAATATGCTGAGTGTGCGCCACAACTCCAGAATCCGTGTCAAGACATATGCGGACGAGGCATCTCCAGTGCCGAGTATTACAAGCTTGTACGATGGCGCAAACTGGTATGAACGAGAGGTTTATGATCTATTTGGAGTATTCTTTATCGGCCATCCAGATCTTCGACGGATCATGACGGACTACGGCTTCGACGGCCATCCATTACGAAAAGACTTCCCTTTGACCGGGTACACGGAAATCAGATATGATGAAGAGAAGAAGAGGATTGTTGTGGAACCATTGGAGTTGACACAAGCGTTCCGGAACTTTGAGGGCGGTACAGCCGCATGGGAGGTATGTTTTACAGCTCAGATTGGTGGTCATTGTATACTGACACTCTACAGCAAGTGGGAGCTGGTGTGGATAGAAAGCCCGAATCCTTCAAGCTACCTACGCCGAAACCTGAAGAAAAGAAGGAAGAGCCAAAGAAATAGATTCGATGTCTTGGTTGTACATAAATGTTTTATACGAAGATGACTCTGCATGGATGTAAAGATGACAAGCCTGCGGCATGCTCCGAGTTCCGGTTGGTGACATGCGATCTCTTACAGTACTCTTCATACTCCCGATGGGTTTAATCCCGAATTGCATTGTTCTTACATGCTATCGGGGTACTCTGATTCAAAGTAGAGTCATTTATGTCATGTCCAAGTAAATGCCCATGCTTTGGTAACTCATCGCCCGAAAAGATAAATTTCGAGCAATACGTTTGAATCAACTCTCCTTATTCTGTCCAGTGGAACGCCTTTCTTTCACTCCTTTACCACGAATATCTCATCGTCTCGGTTTATAATGCTTCTGACATAGAAATCACGCGTCCATTGCTACTATCAAACTCGCCTGAAATTTACACTAGGCTAAAGCAAACTGATTATAACTTCTCTTCCCGTCGCATATCACACTTTATTCCCGCATTATATAGCCCAAGGACTTTGTCCTATGCTTGCTTCTGAAATTCAAGCATACCATATAGTGATATCACCTTCCGTATAACGTTCATGCCTTCCATGGAATTGCACAACCGCGTTAACTTTGTATCCTAACAAGGCAAAGGGTTCGTTCGCGTTGCATGTCGCAGCACTATGCTAGCACTCTCTATTAACAGGATGGCTTTTGTATGTTTTACCCATCTGGACAAGTCCCTGCTCAGATTTGAATATGAAACAAGCCACTAATCACTATAATAACTTGTGACTAGCAACCAGTTTCCGGTGGCTTCGGACTGTATTGGGATTGTGTGAACTATACAGTCCAACACACGAAATGATCATTCTTTCGTTAAGGAGGGTGGTCGAGTTCCTCATATATGTGAAAGCCTTTCACATGGTTATGAGAATATAATGCGGTACCTTACTGCTCCGATTCAGGGCTTCTGCTATATCTTCTCATGAGCTTATTGCTTTGGCATTCTGATTCTATTTCCTAGTATTGAACCCCGGGCCACTGAGTCTCTCCTTTCCTCGGAACGCTTATATGATCTTCAAAGACTGTGCTTTTTCCATAACTAGGCGTGAAAATAAAGGTCAAAGTCGAGAAAGATGGGACAAGCATGGATGGCTGCTTTTGAAATACCCAGTCAAAAACTTGTAGTCCTCATAGACAAAGTTCGCTGGCTCCACTGATGCATCTACTGAAGTTCTCCGACCATTGCTTTGTCGATCCTTCCTTCAATATCACGTTCACATTTTGCTTGAGTTGGGCGCTAATGCCTGAGCAAAAGCCACATATTGGTTGAGGCGTTCCTGCGATGCGCAACAAAACCTTCAATTACCAGATCCGGTCGAGGTGAGCCGCAACAACATCAATGATACAGCTCATTGAAACTTTATAGGGAAGGCTAATACAGCATTGTCCTGCTTTTTTAATAGATGAAATATGAAATAGAATTACCGATAGAATTATCGTGTTTTTTTCGCTCGCTTAAAATAGCGTCTTATTTGATGACCATGAACTTTCTTACGAGGCTATACCGAATCGATGAAGTATAGAATGTTACCCATGGCCATTCTTCTATCCTATTTTCACTGGAAATTGGGGGGATAAAAATCGTGACAGTATAATGGCGGATAATTGTTCTGCACGAATCTTATTTTGGTCATGCTCCTCCCGATGATGGAACCTTTCACTAATCAATCGCCTGACATCACCCATGATAATCACTCAGTTAGGAATTTATTATGGAATTTGAAACCGTGACTCAACGCTAATTGGCGTTTGCACAACGCTAGGTACCCAGCTTTCCCCAGAAAAAATTGGGAACCATAAGACACCTTCATGAAGTATAGTTGTAGTGACAATGCTGTCATATATATGAGGTTGAACAGGAAGCTAATAATTAGGTGCCAAAGATTAGCAGGTCAGATATGAAGTGCCTTCTCACCCGGATTCCCACTCTCTTTTCTTCTTATGAACAAAGTCTTTCGGTCCCAATTTCAACTCCACAGTCTCAACTTCACTTCTCACTCAGCACAATACACTTGCACATTCTACATACAACCAAAAACCAAAGCCAGAGCCACACTTTTAACATCATCTCTTCTACCCACAACGCCGAGAAAATTCAACGAAAAAACGAAATGGCTTCCAGCATCAGACGCAGCTCGACAGGATCCACCACCCCCGCCCAGGAGAAGCTCCACGAAATCGCAGAATTAAAGATCCGCCATCTCCGACATGACAAAAGCCCATCAGATTTCGAAGAATTAGTCGACTTGCAAGTATTGCTGGACTACACAAACGCCCTCGACAAAGCCAGAGGAAAAGTTAGTCTAAGGAGTATAATCAGAAAGTTAACGTGCTACTAAGGAAGCACTACTACCTAGTACGGGAAGGGCTTGGAAGAAAAAGAAAAAAGAGAAAAGAAGAGGACGTCATCCAGAAGATTCGACGCTAATATGGGGTCCAAACAATGTAATGATATAATGAGCCGAACTTGGAAACGGGCGCCATTCAAAAGGAGCGCTACTCAACATCACGGGACCCAGGCAGCGGTGGTCAGGAGAAAGAATTTGGGAAGTCACAATGGGAAGGAAGGAGGGAAGGAAGGATGGAAGGAAGGAGGAAAGGATGAAGGGAGGGAAGCAAGGACCAACGAAATCAACCAAGGTAATCTTCCTGAACGCAGGTTTTCTAAGGAGGGAAGTGACGATGGAAAGTGACGATCAAAAGTAGCATGCAAACTTTCAAAACTGAGGGCCATTGGTCATGAAAATCTTACTTAAACACAAACACAATATACCAGATTAAACGTGAAGTTGTTCTCGCTGTAGACTAAATCCAATCCATGCCAGAAAAAACACCCAAACCCATGCAAATCCTACATGTATGTACCTTATTCTCCAATCTAATACTCTTCATCCGAATCATCATCCTCATCTGGCAGTAAAGCCCTATACCGTCTACTCGCTAGATCCTCCTGCAATCCTCCCTCACTTTCAGGATCGATGTACCCCTCTCCTCCAACCAAGCTCAACGCAACAGGTAAGAAAACCAACGCATGCAACGCGGCGAATACCACAAGCGCTAGCCAAATCCTAAAATAATAAATTTCGAAAATCTTACTTCTCGTAAAAGCCAGCACAAATACACCGAGCAATTTAGTAATAGTGATACCGGAGAAAACACTTCCGCCCACATTAACCAACGCAGTCCAAGCTCGGGCATCACGACCACGGAACTTATTTTTCACGCGCTCCATGACAGCGCGGGACGGAAACATGAAAGCCCGCGCGATGTGAGCGCAGAACTCGACGCCGATGCCTACGCAGATGACGAGGTTGACAAGCGAGACTGCGTTCAGAGAGACGTGGAAGAGCGCCATGGTGCCGATGATGTCTACCACTATCATTATGACGGTGGCTGTTACTACGGCTCCGGTCTTGACGGATCCGAGAAGTAAGGAGGAGATGACGAGAATCATGGCTAGGGCTGAGCCGAGGAGCGTGGCGGTTAGGCGGACAATGGTGGCGTATTGGTCGAAAAAGATGTAGAAGACGCTGTAAGGGAAGACGTCGAGGCCAGTGGATTCTTTGAGGCCGTCGGAGATGCGGCGCGCGGAGGCGTAGGCTGAGATGAAATCTTTTTGACTGCGAAGCGGAGTGTGAGAGGAGCGGAAATGGCTTGCTGGGATGGTTTCCCGCTCTGTGTCGATAACGAGAGCATTGGCGTATGATGCTTTTCCACCAAGAGGGCAACTTTCATCTGTTGGTGAATTGACCCATTTCTCCAAGTAATTAATGAACTCATCACCCTCGGGCATTCCGTAGAGGGTAATGTTCCATGCTGGATCACGATGTGTAAAGCATGTGTTGCCTTTCTCAAGGCAACATTCCTCGTTCGTGGGATCAAGCCAGACGAAAAAGTCATCGATCCAACTTGCAGCATTCGAGGCAATATACGAGACGTTTGGCCTCTTTCGCTCTCCCTCGAGAATGTTTGTCAAGGATTCTTGTTTACACGTCGTGAAACGAGAACAGAGCTGTTGTTGGTGCTTCCTTTCGGTGACGTTTAGCTCGCGAGAGACAAAGTAAACTGGAGGGCCGGAATCGAAATAATCGTAGAGATCATTGAAGTAGGGGATCAAGTAGGAGCCATCTGGAATCGCGTCTGTCTGTTCTAATCCCAAAGAGACTTCGGGGATCAAAGAGACGCCAGCTGTGAATATACCCAAAAATATGACGACTATCACAGCTTTCATCTTCCTCCCAAGGATTGTGGGAGCATAACTCTTGCGGATGAATCGTTGAAGGCTGCTTTCATCTTGACCCTCGTAAGATCTGGCGTAACCATTACCATTCGAGTGTCCTAATTGCACACTAGCACTCTTGATCTGGATGCAAGGGAAACAGTCGGCTCGATGATCCTCGGCTCGTCGCTGGTTAAGACTCAGCACGGAGATGAACATTGTGACTTGCAGCAAGGCGTTGATGAACACGGCACCAGCAGCGTAAACCGCAAAATTCCGAACGGCTGGCATCCCTACGACAGCCCCAAGGGCAAAAGCAATAGTCTCCGTAGTAGCTGACAGGAGAATCGAAGGGCCCATTCTACCCAAGGCTTTCGAGATCCTGTATTCCACCATCTCATCAGGGTGGCTAATGTTGACCCTCTCGAATTCATGCACGATGAGAAAGATGTTGTCGACACCCACCGCAAGAACAATAAAAGGGATGACCTCTGCGATAATAAGAGTGACCTTGATACCGGCATATGAGAAGAGCCCAACAGATGCCGAGATGGACATAAGTACGATTAAAATGCCCACGACTCCCAAAGAAAACTTCGATTCCACAAGGAAAGTTGCTGGGTTTCGCAAAATTCCTCGCACAGATAATGTAGTCGACCCAAGGGCTAGAGATGCATAGATGAACATGATAATGTAACTTATGATAATGATTGTGGCATCGGTGTTTGTAGATTTGTTGAGCTCCTCTTCCAAACTGATTTCTGTGTTGAAGGACAGTCTGAGTCCACGAGCAGTTGCATTGCCTTGTAATTCAAGGAGGAAGTCTTTGAGTGATGCTTCCCAATCCATCGCCTTTTTTACGACAGTTGAATCTTCATTGGCATTGTTGACGACCCAGGTGACGACGATAGCGGACGAATCTGCAGGATCGTCTGACCCACCTCTTCCACCGAGGATCAATTTTGGATCGAGAGGTTGGCTAAACTTGGGTAGGCACTTGACGGGTGAGGTTTCACATTTTCGAAGCTCGTCTTTCCACGTTTTCGCATTTACCTGCTTCGCATCGTTCTTGAACCAGGCTGCCACGGACTGCACCACGCAAGCATCTCCTGTAGGCTTGAAGCACACGTCTTCAAGCGTGGCATTGGTTTTCTTTCCTTTTAGCTTGCTAATGCGGTCTTCGACATCGATCCACCAGGTCAGCGTTTCGTAGCTTAAGACTGGCCCTGGCCCTTGTGGTTGCGTATCGTTCACCAGGAAAACCTGTTCAGCACGGTAAAAGGGTCCAAAGTTCTTATCAAAGAATGCCTTCTCCTCAGCAGCAGCTGACGTTGGGCTGACCCATAGTCGAGCTGGGTTTGTCTCGACTTCAAATCGGACCCATCCTATGCTCAAAATCGCCACCAGTGCGACGCTGACAGCAATAGTAATGGCTGGAAATTTTGCGGCAGTGTATCCCAGCCGACTGAAAGCACTGTCACAGACGGTATTGATCCAGTAATGTCTCTGAGGGCGATCATACATGGCATTATTATGGATTATGTCACCTTCGTCCTCATCATCGCTTGGTGCAACGTCTTGCAGTAGTCGAAGTCGCTCGGTGGTGAGCCGCTTGTGTTTAGCCCAGGCGATATGTCCAAATATTGCTGTAGCAAGCAATGCCATGAGAACTCCATAGACCAGTATAGCTCCAAATGAGAGGCATGGTAGCACTCCGACGTGGCATGAACCAGATTCTTTTATTTTTGGAAGATCGGGGCAAACATCAGGGCAGTCTACACAAGCACACCTGAAATTCTCGTCTTCGTCGTTACATTTCTTCGGGGTCATTTCCAGCGCTCCAGAACCAGGTTCAGGATATTCCTCGGGTCTTGGAAAGTTGATCTGGAAAGGCGAGCCAAAAAAGGGATCCTTCTTTCCCAAAAACTTCAAGAAGTCCGTGTAATTCTTCGCACCGCCACCAATGAGGGACATAGCATTGCCGTTTGTAGGCCCATACTTCACATCCTTACAGCTATCGTAGAACCCGGATCCATAGGAGTTGGAAACAAGATGATCCAACTCCGTAACCCTCTTTTTATCACCACTCGCTTCGGCCTGTGTGACATTTATGAAGAGTGACTGATCGGGGGAGCAGGTAAACGTGCAGAAGACGTTATAGAAGTTCTCCTTGCAAGCTGGGCAAGAGGATATGAAGGCATTCGCTTTTTTCAGGTTATCCGACAGAGTGTCGAGCTACACGAAACTTTAGTATCGACTCTCTTGCTTGGAAATATGCCATACCTGTTTCTCTTCACAACACAGAGGACCTGTCTTCCATTTCGGCCCACAGATCCCCATAAGCTTCTCCCGCACATCGTCCTCTGGGTCTTTTGCCAGCCCATTATCAACACATGGCAGCCGCGAAAAGAGGGTGCCACAGTCCCCGCGGATCGCACAGCGCCCGGCTTCGTGAATGGGTGTGAAAGCTTCACTGGATACTAGGGTTGAAGCTGCAGTCAGGAGGAGGCCTCCGACTGCTAGGAGGCTGGGCCCCATTGTTGCTTTAAGCGTCGTCCAGCGTCGCAATTCCTCGTAGGATTTATAAAACAACTGTAGTCGAGAGTTCGTTTGGACGTGGTCGAGAGTTCATAAACCCTCTTTGATTAAGAGGTTGCTGAGATAGGGTGGTCTCACTTTGTTATGGGCTGGTGACGGGGTGCGGTGCCTTGTTGTTCTGGGTGCACAGCCTCTGATGACGCTTCCATACAGTAGGCCAGTCTGTGGCGCTGCTGTTTCAATGTTTATAGCTAGCTAACCTACCCTACACCTACCTATATCTATATACATTGGTGCTAAAAATCGGTAGAAAACGACACCCGCACGTGACCTTAGGAACACCAAAATCGCAGCACCACCAAATCGCAACGGCTTTATAGCTTTACACTTTAATTTATACTATAAGCATGCATCGCCTTTATTGCTCTAGCTGCAGCTGTCTACGCCCGATTTATTACTATAGATTTGACCGCTCTAGATTTAGAGTAGCTACATATGA
>QGMI01000059.1:0-79652 GCA_007821535.1 Lachnellula occidentalis | reverse complement strand
GGGTAATCCCTATCGTACCACTAGGCTCGGGGGTCTTTTACATGCCCTACGCCTACCTTCCTCACCCCCCCCCCCCCCCCCCTGCAAGACCCATAGGTCCCTATAGGCCTATGGGTCGGGTCCTGCAAAATGGGACCCGACCTATAGGTCCTTATAGATACTAGGACCCGACCCATAGGGACCCATGGGTCGGGTACCTATGGGTCCATGGGTTTTGTAGTGACCCCTATACATACCTTGATGGAACTCGAGCAGCACATTATTAGATCCTTGATATTCTTGATAATTCGGCCTCGTGCTTTCTAGGATTCGGCGAGTTAAGCGAAGACAACGATCCGGTGCAAAATTTTGAACACGGAGTCGGGGGAGCGCTTCTATAGCATTATCAACATCCCGCATGTAAACTTTCGATTTCTGGTGCTCCGGACACTCTAACCGGAAAGTCCCAAGTCACAACTCCCAACTCCTAAGCCTCAGAGCAAAAAAGAGCAAAAAACATACAACAGCAGGTATTCGCTGGTGGTCACCCACCCAACTACTAATCTGCCGATCTGAGGCTTATGTATGGCAGAGCGGACGGGATGCCCAGTTCTCCTCAGTCTATGGTCGTATGTGATAGCTATTATGCTTATTTGGCTATATGTAGCATCCGGAGCCGGGCGTGCAATGGGCGTTGCTCCTTCTGGCATGATTTTCCATTGAACGCCTGAAATTGACATGCTCGATGCCTCAAGAGCAGCATTGTTTACATGATGTAAGGAAGAGGCCGCGGGAGGAGTTTTAAAAATGTTCTCAAATTGTCGAATATCAGATGCTTTGACAGATACGGAGGAGCCGGTACCCTAATATAAGCGATGTAAAGAACTACTAAGAATATTTTGGAGCGGGGATATTGTAGACACTAGACACCTAGCAGATTTACTCTATAGGGGCGGGGGTGTTTCCAAAGCTTTATACTCGAGTACACTTGCGGTAGTCTAGCTGTAGAACCATCACATAGCTGAGAGCATAAACACCTCAAAACTCAGATCAGAGATCCAAACAGCCTGGTCCCTATCACAGCAGCACGAATTCAATAACAGGCAAGGGAAAACATTGGAAGCCGACCGCCAGGCACTTGAAGTAACACCTAAATCATGCTTTGAAATTGGTTCCATGAGCTGAGAAGTAACATAATTGCAGTCAAGGGCCCAAATACGGAATCTCATAGACCTCAAGTAGGTTCGACATATTGCAGGAACTTACTCGGTACTTACGGAGTAAGCAGGATTATTAACACTACATTAGAGAAAAGATAAAAGAGACCAAGGTAATCAAGCCGATAAATAAAGGCATCACCAGTAGCTGAAAACACGCTTCTAAAAGAACCATTCATCCGGATTGATATGTAGTCATTACACTATGCAGATTCGACTCAGAACCAAACGATGTTCCATAGCTGACAGAAGTATACAATACATCGAGCGGGGTCTACACGAGATAAATAGAATGTGGCATCGATGCTTAACTCAATAAGGAGATTGAGCGCGAAGAACCAAGGCTGAAAAAAAAGTCCAAAACCTACACAACGTGACGACCTAGACTCATGCTTGGCACTAAAGCCGCATCTAGTGTCCCAATCCATCTTCGTCTCGTAACAACTTCCACACGCATCCAACCCCCTCCTCCCCAAGAAAGCCACATCAAGCCACACCACCCGCCTGAAACGCGCCAATAGATCAATGCGAGGATCGCTTGCATGGTAGACATGCAGCAACTAACCTGAACGCCATCTAAGAATAACACAAGCGTTGAACTAAAGGGAATAAAAACTTCGATTATGCGCCTCAGTTTATAAAAGACGTCAGCATGTTTGCACCCCACGAATTTTCAACTTTGACGATAGAGGCCTGGGCGGTGATGGGCATCCACGTTCTACTTACCTGCCCGGCCAAAGTCCAAGGCCCGCCGCTTATGACTTGGGCGGCCCGCCGCTTATTGTTACGTTGGTAAATTTAGCTTAGGTCCGTATCTTTAGGTAGGTCCGAACCACACGAGAACCACATGAGAACCACATGAGAAACCACATGGGAATCACACATGCCTATCTTAATTAGTCTACTAATCCACTAAACACGCGATTGAAGCCCAGCCCAGCCAGCCACATAGTCACGTTCTGCAAGACATACCATACAGCCACAAAGTCCAAGCTACCGGTAGGCGCTTTTTGTTGCTTACTGTACCAGATCTTTAAAACCGAAAACTTTGTTCAAAAGTCAATCTATATGTTTTTGTTACTAATGGTGCTTTGTTCGCGCACAGTCATTAGTTTGGAATTTGTTTTTTGTCCTTGAGGCTGCTGGTGATACTATAATTGAGACACTTGATTCACGGTTTCACTAGGCTAGGCTAGTGTAGTAAGTATCGACTAGATTGAGCCTCTTCGTGAGCGAGGGTGGTACTGGCTGGTGCATTGGCATGTGTGCGGCGTCACGGGTGACCGCTTCGTTATTGTACCCCGGAACTTCCAGGAGTATGTTGTGAAATTGTAAAGACAAATAAGAGTGGAAGAAAGGGGAGTGTCTCGTCTCATGTTGCAGTTGGCCGAGTAGGACAAGAGGTTTTTGAGATTTTATTTCTCATATGGAAATCTACCGAGTATTGCTGCCGGCATATTCTAAAGCAACCATCAGTGCGCCATATTATCCCCCATTTGTAAATCGCTTGTTCCTGTAACCTAGACGCGCTTCTAGATAACTCCGTAGAAATTCAAAGTGATGAAAACAAGTACAATGAGCGTCCACCTTCTAACATCCATCAGAAGATACTCGGAGAGTGACCCCATTAAAACACATGGTAGAGGTAGTGGAACGTTCGGCTCGTGAAAGTAAGGCACAATCATAGTGGTGGCATGGCCCACACGCTTCCAGAAACATGTAGCAAATCGTGTAGATCCAGACGCCGTTAGACAAAAAACATTATGAAGGAAATATATGTGTATGGTTGGTCAAACCAGAATATATCTTGTCGGCGACGTGATGGCGGATGCGCCAAATATTTTCTGTGCGCTACACATGTACCATCTCTGACATGCAAAGCTATGCAGGTTCGCGAGAAAATTGGATGACCTATTGGCAATGGAAATTCCAGATGTTTCCAGATGCTGCCAGTCCAATATTCCACAGCAAAATGCCGTGCGCATCTGCACCATCCCGCCTCATATGTTCATAGCTTGGTACCGTGGAACATGTCTCTCGAGTTGGAATCATGCTACGGTATTGGCGTTACGTTTTTTCCCTAGGAGGCTCCATCTTGACTTCTTCGAGGTCTGTTCAACAGCATTCACTGTCGGCGTGGGGGCCTTTCTCAGAACCGGGGGGCTGTCATACAAGGGCGCTTCGCCAAGTTTTCGAGTGGTACTTGTGTGCAATCGTGAAAATATGTCTTTGTCGGGGAAGACAGTGCCCTGTGGTAGTGACATGCGGTTTGCACTTTGGTGGTGAGAGCCGACCCGAATGCTGACAGGCCGCTGGGGGATATGGTAGTTTTGGTTGGGTGCAACTGAGATTTCAAGGTTGTCTGAAGAGTCGGAAGTGTCACTGTTGCCAGAAGAGAGAGCGGGGGTAACATCTGCGGCTCTCTGTTAGTGGTCTGTGAATGCAGGGAATGAGAATTCGTACCTTCGCTGTGCATGTTCGAAGCCAGAGGGGAAGGTCCAGCACTGGGTCCAACGCCAGGATCGTGATATGAATGACCTCTAGATGGCTTGTATTTCTTTTGGACAGGTTCATGTGTAGTATAACTATCGCCGCCTCGATCAAACCATGCCGGGTTGTAAGTGTGGTAACTGCTATTCCGTGGCAAAGGTGTATTTCCAGTGCTGGACCGGCGGCCGAATTGAGATAAGAGGTTGTTGCTATCGAGAGGGCACTTGTTGTTCGGCTGGTTGTCATCTCAGATCTCCGCTTGTGGTGTTCCTTGATCTTGGAACGATCATCAACCCTCCAGGTTGATGGGGCACCGTTTAGGGCATCGACGGCTGCGTGTGTTGGTACATGTTTGTAGGGCACCTTGACGTCCGGGTCCGGTTCTTTTTCTGCGACCTTGGCCTTGTGCTCCTTTGCGGCCTTCCTCGAAAGCGAGATCTTTGAAAATACCGACATTTTTGGTTGATGGGATGTAGAACTTGAGTTGGGGTGGATGGAGGACTTGGGACAGCCAAGCTATTTATCAATGTCAATGCTGTACTAATAGATCGAGTCTATTTCCAGCAGGCGGATGTGTGTTGCTGCTTCGGACTTGGGGTCGGCAGGAGTTTGTAGATTTCTTGGAAGAGGGTCGGTTCTAGCTTTTGATCAGGTCAGAATTGTAGGGCTAGACAAACGAGGGGAGCGGTACAGTAGACCCGGCCCGTTTTTAGCAACAGGGTTCCGGGAGATCCACGAGGCGTAAAACGACCAGACCTCAACGGACTTTCTTAGGTTCGACTCTACGGAGTAGTCCCGCCAACGGAGTGAGTAGTAGTGGTCTTACCGACAACCTAGCTGTCGGGGAAGCGAGGTCAAACTATTGAAAGCCTAAAATCGAGGTTGTAGTTGATACAGGAGCAGAGCAAAGTGTTTTGATGTCAGTATATTTCTCAAGGCAGAATTGCGGCTTAAAGTATAAAAATGGAAGAACAGTATGCTGGGGACTGAGGATGCTTTTAAAGGAGACATGTCTGGTTCAGGGTGGTGGTAGGGTGAAGAAAATGGATACGGATCTGAGAGATACGAGGTGCTTCGCGCTGGGCTCAAAAAAGACAAGGAAGGCAAGGCAGCACCTTCTCCAAAAAAGACCACCTTAACCCCACGCTCGCAACGGCCTCAGAGTCCAAGCTCAACCACATGTCAGCCGCGTGGGGCTAGACATCGCCGTTCAGCTGCCCAGTTTATAAAGTTGCTTCGGAAAGGATGGATCCTGGAATTTACTGCATACCTTACAGACCATGTCCTTCACATGTACGGAGTAGCAGTGCAGCGAATGGCGAGATAGCCTACTGTAAGCTCAACAAACCTTCCGTCTTTTCCTGGCATGTCGCCGCCCGTGTACACTGTAGCTCAAGCCGCAGATTTGGACCATGCCGCCGGCATCGTGGACTCGGAACGCAGAGAATCGTGGAGTAACCAAGTTCCAATGGTTTCCAATACAGTACCTACTTGACAGTCTGCATGCGCATGGGATGACTTCTGGCACGATTTCAAACCTCGATTAAGCGGCCAATCGTTTCGTGTTGAATGGCAGCGTCAAGAAGATTACCAAGCCGAGGCCACCCACGGTGTTGGATTATGGATATCAACGTGGCCAAGATTTACGGATCGCGGCATGCGGACGGTTGCATGTTGGGAGGACAAAACATCAGATATGCATGTCTATTTCAGGGAACATCAATAAGCAAGGCGTGACAAGGATTCGAAACAAACCCTATCCGTACGAGTATGAAATCCACAGCTCTATTTATCAGGATAAAGGATGGATTCCCTATGCACTCTGCTAATACCAAATCACTTTTTTATTTGACGACGAGCCTTCGGGATACCTCAATACAGCCTCGTTCGACGGTGTCATGGGTATGTTATGCAGTCGAAGCTTGCTTTGTTATCTTCGGAATGTAGCAAGATAAGAAGCTTTCGGGATCTGGACTGTATTCTATCAGGAGCAGATCCAATGGATAGAGCTTGATTGCAGCGTCCCTATCTTAGAGGACTCTGGCTGCTGCTTGGTAAGTATGCGGTCAGATTTCGGAACTACATATGCTCCGGTACATCCGTAACCGTATTCTCACCAGAAGAAATGCATATGTTATAGTACATGCGGCTAGAACGCGGACTTGTTATAAAATCCAACGTGCGTTGTCAAACACGGCTGACATGCAGAATTGGCGCAAGGTTTGTGGCTTCTGCGGCGCCTGCCTATTCGCTCTTCTCAATCAGGACTTTCATATATCCCGGGCTTTATATCTCGCTTAGAAGTGGTGATGTTTATCCCAACAGGTGAGATGGCTTGATGGCAATGCCATTATTCGGGATGCCACGCTTTGGCAGAAATGGCTTCATTCAGCTCAGCCAAAAAGTGCTAAAGAGGACGTCAAGGGCGTGCTTTCGGCAACTTTTGCGAAATCGTAGCGTAGTATGGAAGGCAGGTATTCCGTATGACTGCAGGTACTGTACGAGGACATAAGTAGATGTACAAGAACGTATGGAGGTACAATATACCTTCATGCATTACCGGGTCTGGATGATTGTTACTTTCCACAGACATTCTGCTCATTGATGTGTTGATCCTCGAGGTACTTCTCGTCCTTGTGCTCATCCTCATCCTCACCTTCCAGATCCTTATCACGGCCCCTAGTCGGAGATCTCTTTATATTCCTTGTAGATCTTAGTTTATTTCAAGGATTACTGTGATAGCGCCGATGTGATCGAGCCCCGTCTGATTGTAACCAGATTGTACAATCTTGGATCCCGTCCGCGTCCACTTTGATACTAAGTATTCGGATAACCGACGGCAGTTTACCAGTATTCGCTCCTTTCGGCTCTAGTGGACTTCTGAAGTTCAAGGTTTGACCTGTTTCGAATTCCAACTCCAGATCTTTACTTACAGCCTCACAACAAAGCGAAGAACCGCAAGTCATCGAAGGGCTCTGCAGCTGCTGCGAACTCCCGACGATCATTACTTGGAAACTGGTAGATAACTCGTATATAATGCTGCCACGTGCCACCTCAAACGAGATGTCTCTCCCTCCTGATCACATATCATATCAGGAGCAATTCAAAAGGCTGTATAAAAGCTGACGTTACATGGCAAGAGCACCCAAACTGACGCCAAATCCAACACAATATTATGCATGCAGCATTGTGGATTCATTTCCAGTGGCAGGTAACGTTATCTGCGTCCTATGGAAGTGCGTTTTGTCGGAGGCTGATCCAAGCCTCTGTATGCAGGCAGAGAAGTCCTCAGCCTCTCAAAAGGGTCCGAGAGGAACGTCCCGAGTGCGATATGAGCTGAGTTTTGAAGCGGTGTATCTCAGCATGTTGGTACTTCCAAGTTCTACTGGCGCGCGTATTGCATGCAGGACTATATTGCTTCATTATCTAGGGATTTTGAGCCCTCGAAGAAGAGCGAAAACATCTGGGGATTCTCCGCTTGATGTAATTACATTCTAGGTCGGAATGTGCCGTGGGGAAGCGATCGACATAACCCCCATCCGTGAAGAATGAGGGGCAAGCTGTTGTGTTTCTCCAACTCGTGCTGGACAAGAAAAAACGGCATTTATAATCATCATCGAAATAACGTCCCACGCCGTTTGGCACAGTATAGATTGGTGCCGCCTTTTCTGTCCACCACGAGCCGAACTTCTTGGAGAACTCTTTAACTACCACGGAATTCAAGATTTTCAGTTTCGAGACGAGCTTGAACACACTAAAAAGCGTCAACTCAAAAACAATAACGGATTGTGGACGAGACGCAACTAGCAGTATGATAGTCCTGACTTTACAAGCGGACCACAATATTCAGGGTATATGGCTTCACCACAATCTCAAATCAAAGCTGAGAAAGAGTCACTGGAGAAATTAGGCCAAATGCCAATCCTTAAAACAAGTCCAGGAAAGGAGAAAGTGAGGTTATTCGGACCAAGCCGGTTCTAGGCGATAGTCTGAAGTTAATCAGGGGTCGGCAGGTTGGCGAACTGAACTTAAAGCATGCTATTCTGAAACGGAATGACGCATTCGCGAACCCATTAGTCCGTTGGCGGAGACGTCTTCTAATCCAATGAAACGCGTTGAGTACGGTGCTGATCACGTGTTAAAAGTCAACATCTTACCTTGTGCAGCGACGCGCAAGAGGGGCAATTGTTGATATCAGATTTTGAAATAACAATAACACGCTGTTTATACCGTCTTATCGAATACCAAAGTAATCAACTTCCCCAAGGTCCTACCTATATCAACAACCTCGGCACCTTCCCGCTTCACGTTGGTGGTGGTGGAGGTTCCCAGCAGCCAAGATCTTTATTTAGCGAGAGCCTCTTTTGCCCAGCCGGACGGCAAACACCTTGTCTCGTGTCAAAGACCGCCAGCCCAGCGTCATTATTCGCACATCCCCTCGACGCCGCAAATTCACGACGACAACGCGGAACTCGGGTTCATGAAACACATGCCGGCTGCATCCAACTGATCGCTCGCTCCATCCGGCCCCTCGACCCTCTTCGCCCTGCCTGCCTAGATCCCGGCGCGCGCGACTTCGCCCGCAGAAATCGAAAGTGGCGCTCACGGTTCTCACCCAACAGGCGCCGCTCTCGCTCCAACAACACCTCGATATCGCACCAGACATCCTGAACTGTTCTCCCGAGCAACTAGAGGGGGAACTACAACCTTTGATGATGGCACAAGCGGTGCCTGATCCTCCGCCGAACAACAAGAAGAGAGTCAAGGTCTATGAGTTGCGCAACAGCGACTGGTTCGATAGGGGCACTGGCTTTTGCCAGGCGGGTTATTTTATTGTATGTATATCTTCCCGTGGCATGGAATTTACATGAGAGTTTGCGCGGTTTCCGCATTAGCGATTCACGCCGCGCATCTTGCACGAGCCCTGCTGACACGATGTGCGTTTCTAGGACGATGCCAGCCGCCAGGAAACCCCGCGTGTTACAGTAGAATCAGAAGATGCACCGGCTCGGGTACTCTTAGAGACGAAGATACTAAGGGAAGATGGATTCCAGAAGCAACAAGGTACATTTACTCGAGTAGACCGCTACTGTCTGCAAGGCTGACACATACCGACAGATACGCTTATTGTATGGACGGAGCCGGCTACTGGCATTGATATGGCCCTTAGCTTCCAAGAAGCTGAAGGCTGTGCTGTCATCTGGTAAGAACGCCTAGATATTGCGATGAGACTGGTTGAAAGTTGAATACTCATTCGTCTGATTTACAGGAAGTTCGTAAACACCATTCAGCAGTCATTTGTAATAGGTGGTCCAGGTACGTTTAAACATAGTCATGCGTTTAGTCTAGAAGATCCCCTACCATGTATATTGAGAGTTGCTAACTTTGCGCGCCTGCAGAGGATGCCTTAGACGATGACATGCCACTTGATCATATCACGAACTCGATCTCCTTACCGTCTCCCACACTTGGCAACTTGAACGTGGTAGAAAAGCAAGTCAGAGATTGCAGCATGACCAATGCCGGCCGCGAAGCTTTGATCAAATTCGTCACCTCCGAAGACTACATAAAAGCATTAATTCCACTGGTGGAAATGGCCGAGGATATGGAGGATTTGAAAAGCTTGCACCTGCTGTGCAACATTATGAAGACCTTCATTTTGTTGAACGAGAATTCGATGATGGAGCTTGCCGTCAGAGACGATTTGGTTATGGGCGTTGTAGGAGCTCTCGAATATGATCCGGATTTCCCAAGCCACAAGGCTAATCACAGACACTGGTTGAGTAAGGAAGGAAGGTACAAGGAGGTGGTGCGGATCGAAGACGAAGAAATACGGAACAAGATACATACGGTATATCGGTTACAATACCTGAAAGATGTGGTGCTCGCAAGGATCCTGGACGACCCCACCTTCTCTATCCTCAACAGCTTAATCTTCTTTCAGCATATGGATATCATCCAGCATATCCAATCGAATCCAGGATTTCTAAAGGACTTATTTGGCATTTTTAGCTCTGAAGAGGCAGACCAGGAACGCAAGAAAGAGGCTGTTTTGTTTATTCAGCAGTGCTGTGCCATTGCGAAGAGTCTGCAACCGGCAGGCCGACAAACGCTGTTCAATAACTTTTTGTCTCACGGCTGTTTGTCTGTCATAACATTCGCTCTTCGGCACAGCGATGTGGCGGTTCGGGTGGGGGCCACAGACGTTTTGGTCTCAATGATCGACCATGACCCTCAAATGATTCGCCAGACCATCTTTCGACAGATGGACGAGAAGCAAACTCCATTGACGGAATCCTTGATCGATCTTCTTTTGGTAGAAGTAGATCTTGGCGTCAAAGCACAAATTGCAGATGCTATCAAGGTACTTCTCGACCCCGGCGCTCAACTTGGTCCACTCGAAGGTCCCAGTAAGGCAGGCGGAGAATTCGGCGCTAGGTTACGGCCTGCTCCGGATCCTCAGCAACAAGAGCTAGTCAAGGACTTTTACGACGACTCGGCCAAAAAGCTCTTCAAGCCTTTGGTTGATCTGAAAGATCGGGACAATATGGACTTCAGCGCTCACGAGGTTTCGCTATTTATTTACCTGATTGAGATCCTCTGTTTTTTCGTTCGACAACATACACATCACAGCAAGTATTTTGTAATGTCCGAGAATCTCGGTCAGCGGATCTCTCAATTGCTCTCGAGTCCAGAGAAGTACTTGAAACTCAGTAAGTTTTCTGCTCAGCTCACAAGAAAACTCAATACTAACATTTTGTTTAGCTGCCTTGAAGTTCTTTCGAAATCTCATCGGACTACAAGATGTATTTTACAACCAACAAATGACTCAGGGAAAGCTCTTTGAGCCAATCTTGAATCTAATATTCGAGACGATGCCACGTGACAATCTGCTGAATTCGGCATGCCTAGAGTTCTTTGATTTCATCAAGAGAGAGCATATTAAGATCATAATCAGTCATTTGGTGGAGAACTACCGCGACAAAATGAAGGCCATTACTTACGTTGATACTTTCCAAAATTTCATCCTCAGGTACGACCAGACCCAAGGATTTGCTCCCAGCCTGGAAACATCATTCTTGGACACGGAAGAAGATACCCCCAAGAGAGAAACCAGAGGAAGCAGATGGGAGCATGGCATCAAAGACCTCGATGCTACTGAGGAGGAGTACTTTAATACGTCTGATGATGAGGATGATATCGGCAAAGCTACTGGTCGACCCTCAATGAACGGTGCATCGCCCATTTCGAAACCCCTTGTTGATTACCCATCAGATGAAGAGAACGATATCATGGAAACCGATGCCGGCGTGGTTGAAGCAAAGACCCCGCAAGCAAGTCCTTCAAGGCAACGTTATAATCGGTCGCCAATTGCGGCGGCTCCATCCCCTCCAGAAAGGCTTTCCGAGAAGCGTCGCCGTGAAGAGGATGAAGAGGATGAGATAGGTAAACTCTCACAACCGAAACGCCGAAATTCGAGCAGTTCTGTGGAGTCCAACACAAGCAACATGCTAAGGAGAAAGAAGGGTTTTACAAACCACGGTGGCGGAAGTTCTGGTAGCAAGCCGAACAAGATTGCCATAAGCCTCTCACCAGCCATCAAAACAGGCGGTGAAGCTGGTGGTGGAGAAGACAATAGTTGAAAAAGCCCCTTTACAGAGGGAGGACAATCATTTTGCACAGAGGCACGACGGCGCAGGTGGTTGGAGTTATGGAGTCGTGAAAGGAGTATTATGTTGATATACACAGGGTCCCCCATTTGGCTGGCTTTTGCATGCATGGACACAGCATAACGACTGGAATCAGTGGAGGACGAACAAACTTGCTACATGAGAATGCACACCTTGTATTATAGATTGGTGGGAGGATCTGGACTGCACATGCGACGATTGAGGGAACTAGGTGAAGTGAAGATACCGGGCTACATAAAGCTATATGGCGTTGTGGACTCAATACAACCATTTTCAGCAGGCATTTATTCTTATATCATGTAGAGTTGATACTTCTCACAGGGCTTCGACAGTCTGCCACGAACCAGTACCTACTAAGTGAACGATAAGGCCGCTGGCAACTTCATGAGAGCTTCTCAAGCTACTATGCTGTCCGCCCAAAGATAAGTGTATAGGAGGGGATCAAATTATGAAAACAACATGTCTCCCAATTGCTGATCCATTTTCAAATCAAGCCCCTAAAAGAAAAAAGGGGTTCAGCCTTCTACTCAGCCTCGCGCCGCAGGGGTCATTTACCCGCTAAAGCCCCGGCAGCCCTTCTAAGCTCTTAAGATCACCGTGTTCATAAGTCGAATGCGCGTCAACAACACGACGCACATTTCCCTCTCCCTACCAATTGATTGTTCTTCCGGGCATATATGAATAGTTCTGCCCTTCCAAGATTTCATGCGCGCGGCGCTTTTCGGATGTTACGAGTACCACGAAAGCGACGTTCCTTTTCCAATTCTTTGCAGCCGCGTTGAACTTGGAAAGGTGTCCTAAAGCGCAATTGAGAGTAGAGAATGGCATCCATACTGGATATTTCACTGCGGGTGCTGTGGAACGTGCTTGAGACTGCGAAAGCAACGCCGTTGCCTATATTACTTCTGGTATTGTTTACAACGGCACTCTGTACTTTCGCTTTTGTACGTCCCACTCAACTATCTCCCTTTTCTCTCTACAAAACTAACCAAAACGACAGATATACGTCCTCGTCTTCCTCCTCGCACCCACGCCACGCGCTCCATACGCCTCGGAGAAAACGTACATCACAACCACGCCCTCCGGCTCCACCACATCACCCAGGCCACTCCCCTGCTGGCACGACGAATGGCTTGCCCACCGGCACGAAGCCGCGTCTCAAAAGGCAGAAACGAAACACACCGGTACAATTGACGACGCAGAAGTGGAAGTCAGCGTCGTGATCCCAGCATACAATGAGGAAGAGCGTATAATCATCATGCTCGAAGAAGCAGTGACATTCCTCGACTCCGAATACGGGCGTTCTCCTTCTAAATCCACGGGCAAGGGAAAGTCGAACGGGAGTAGGGCTGAAAGTGGGCAAGGGATCGGCGGGTATGAGATCTTGATTGTAAATGATGGGAGTAAAGATAGGACGGTGGATATCTGTTTGGATTTTGCAAAGGCGAATGGGCTGCATGATATATTGAGGGTGTGCACGCTAAAGGAGAATAGGGGGAAAGGGGGAGCGGTCACGCATGGGTTCCGACATGTGAGGGGTGCGTATACGGTATTTGCGGATGCGGATGGGGCGAGCCGCTTTAGAGATTTGAGGAATTTGGTGGAGGGCTGTAAGAAGGTCGAGGATGGGCCAGGGAGGGGCATTGCTGTAGGGAGCAGGGCACATTTGGTGGGAAGTGAGGCTGTTGTTAAGGTATATCCCCTCTTCCCCATTTTCTCGCCTTAAAAAACGCTATAAGAAGCCGAATTGAATGCTAACGAGAAATACAGAGATCCGCCTTAAGAAACGCCCTAATGCACTCCTTCCACCTCCTCCTCCGCCTCCTCACACCCCCCGCCACCTCGCGCATCCGCGATACCCAATGCGGTTTCAAGCTCTTCTCGCGGTCCGCACTCCCACACATCATCCCCTACATGCACGCCGAAGGCTGGATCTTCGACGTCGAAATGCTCATGCTTGCCGAATCCGCACCCTCTGGCATCCAGGTCGCGGAAGTGCAGATAGGATGGCAGGAGGTGGGTGGCAGTAAACTTAATGTCATGTGGGATAGTCTGGGCATGGCGTGGGGTCTGGCTTTGTTAAGGTTGGGCTGGATGCTGGGGGTTTATAAACGGAGGTAGGAGACGAGGTGTGCGAGGAAAAGGATTTTTTATCTGTATCTATATGGCTGGACAAAAAGTATACCGCCTGGATTGGTGCTGGGATGGGATATCTTAGCTGGAATGAATATGGTGTTTTCTTCAGACTGTTTGCGCTTGGGCACGCGCATTTGAACATCTGAGGTCAAATAGGTCTCAAAATCATTGAAATTCTTGGTATCAATCCCGTTTGAAAGTCCGCAGTAGATCACACCATCTCTTATTCATGGCTAGGCCTATCTAACCAAATTAGCAAGTTGGCAATTCAACGCATGGCAGTGAATCACATGACCTGACCCCCCTATAAAGTGCATAAAGCTACCACCGCCGAGCTGAGAAGAGACAAGACATTATCACGCTCAGACTTGGACCACAAAGCAGATTTGATTATATGTTGGCTAACACTCGCTACACTATAAGCAGATACGTTCTTCATCACGAGCGACTTGCATCTGAGTTGATGCATATACAGCAATCGTCGGTACAAAGGGAGACTTCATCTGATAATCGAGTACGGTTGCAGCAGTTCAAACACTAGTAAGCTGTCCCGAGGCTCCGTTTGATACTGCATTATGTGATTTCTGTTCAGGGAGTTTGTTTATGCCTAGGCCCGGCTCGTAATTGGACGAAGTGAAGTGAAGTGATGAAGTTGCTAGTTCGTGTGACGCTAGCGGATACCATGTATGCGGTGATAAGGCACAGTTCGATGCTTATTTAGTCTTAGATGAAGGGTATATATAGAATAGCGGTCACTAGGTTTATAATCAAAGTTAACATCTTATATCTTTGGTGCTAAGTTTTCAGCTAGTGAAAGGTAGGAAGAGGAAAGTAGGATCAAGAACCAGCACTGTGGTGTGGGGGAAGGAACATCAAGAAGAGCAGGTATGAGACAAGACAGAGGAAATGAAGAGAGGATTAGGAGCATAATAGGGTGTCCTCCTATGACTACAGTTCTGTAATGCATCCATAGGAAAGCCAGGGTTTGTCTAGCACACCCACGGAAATATATGTAGTTTACTCAATCACATCATTTAGGTCTTTTGGAAAATATCAACGCTTCTGGATAAGGGGCTCGCGGTGGACAGAAATGTAGCACCAATAATAACGTCCCAGGCTGACCGGGGCATTAGAATTCGATGGTGATAAGTGCCGTTTTTCTGTCCACCATGAGAGGGGGTATCTAAATATATGAACTCGCTATCGTACAGGGGCCACACTTGACTATAGAATTCAGCAACCGATGGTTAACCGATTATCCGCGTGACCTTCTCGAAAGCTGACTCCCTGACCTTAACTTCGATAACTTCTTCAGTGACCGGACTTTGAGGCCAAAAGTCATCAGACGCATTGGTTGCATCGATGTCGCCTGACTTCTCTCTGGGGTTGATAAAGCCATCTAATTGGGTTCTTGGGACAACATCCTCAACACCGGTACCAGAGACCGATCCTGCGATGGATTCGGGGAAAGCAGAGGCAAGAACAGTCTCCCCAGACTCGCCCGTTCTATATCTTGCGCCATCTTGGAGGTCTCTAGCTTCCTCGAAATCGCTCTCCCCAGACAGATCTTCGAAGTCGACTTCCGGGCGGAACAAATCAAGCTCTTCTCCCCGGTGAACAACAACTCCATTCTCCTGTCGAATAAAGTCATCATTGTCCGTAACGCCGGCATATCGTCTGCGAGAATGGTCGCCGTTGAAGACCAAAGGCTGCAGGCCGAGATCATCCAGACCATCAACTGCTTCTATACCGGTAGCGATTCTGCCGAGTTCTTTCTCAAACAGCCAAGGGAATGTAATCAATGGCATATACCTGGGTTCCATCTTCCGCTTAGGGACCTGTTGAAGTCAGCATCAGCCTGTTCGCAAAGCCTGAGAGTTATAGTGACCAACTTACTTCTCTGTTGCCCACAAGTTTAGTTGCTTTGCACTCAGCAAGAGCAATATCGAGCTCCTCTTTTGTAATCTTATACATTCCAGCAACGAACGGACCAAGAATCGAGAAGTCTTTGCCACCAGCCTTCTCAATGCAGACGGCTCGAAACTGCTCCTTTAAGGTTTCGGTAATTCGTGCCATCTCTTCTTGTACTTTATAGTCACTGCCGACACGTGGTCTTGAGAGTACAAAAGTTGTCCAGACTTCGAATTCGGTCTTGATTTCCTGTTGAGCCATGATTCGACGCATAGCAGTGTCGTATTGAGACTTGATTTGTCGAGCAGTCTTTAACAGAGCATTGTCAAACTTATATGCGGAGAGGATGCGTCTATCGAAAGGTTCCTCATATTGAGGGGAAAAGTCAACACTCTCAACCTTGTCGTAGAGCTTACCGAGGATCTTTCCCGATTTGTAGATGGCTTCTCTTGGTTTGTACTTTTTCTCCATGAAATGGGGCCACTTTCGGGGTATCAGTCGCTTGGGCATTTCGGCTGCTAGACCAGTCTTCACATAATCAACCGCCTTGGAGTGTAACGCAGCTAACTCAAGACCTGCCACAATTAGTTAGAATAAATACGAGTAAGATTTTAAAGGTTATAGCTTACACTTCGGGTCTTTAACACCTTCTGCAAGGAAGTCCGCTTGTGCAAGATGTGCATGTGCGATCGTGGGTAGCGCGTCATTCTTCATGAATCGTACGAAGAACTTCATGAGGTCCGTCACCTGAACAGGACTTTTTGACTCTCGTGGAGTGGGACCTTCGTAGTCCATTGGCTCGTTGTTCCACTCGGGGGGTAATAATTGCTCGTCCCAGATGACAAAGTAGTCATCTCCGTCAAGATCGCCGCCAGAGCACATGCTTGGGACATCTCGTTCACCTATGGAAGGAAAAACCACCACATCACGTAAGTGGTACAGAGCGGGAACATCGATGGCCTCGACGACCCTAAGATCTCCTGGATGTAGCGAGGGGTTTCTGCCAACAAGACAAAGGCCCTCGATCACTTTATAGCGGGCTGGGTCTGCTTTGTCCGGGACCTGAATGAAGATCTGCGGTAACTCCTCCCTTGGGACCCATTTTGGGATGCTTTCACCATGGGCGACGGTTGGCTTGCTATAGCCCCTCAATGTGCCAGTCTCATCAACACACCCTAGAACGAACGCACCATTTTCTACGATAATCTTTGCCTTCTCCTTGAGAAGTTTAATAGACCATGCTCTCCATAAATGGAGCAAAGACAGTACGAAAGGGTCTCGTTCAGTCATAAAGCCGTTCCGGATCATCGTGGCGATATTGATCGTCATCTGATTGTCGTCGATATACCGCAGTAACAGGCTGACGGCCAGATCATCGTCGTTCATAGCCTGTTGATAGTTTGCAAGCTGCTCGGTCATCATTCCCAAAAAGACTTGATCAGGGACCCCCAAAGACGATAGAATGGCGATAGTTTGTCGATTTAAAGTTGCTAGAGAAAATCGAGAACATCTGATAATCTCCAGACCATTGTAAATGGCGGTGAATTTTTGCTGGCTCTTTCGAATGTGAACCTCCCTACCTTTCACATCGAGCGAGACAACCAAGATGCCTTTGCATCCGCCGAGGCGAAACTGGAAGGCAGACGGCGGAAGGTTTGAACGCACGCCGAGCTCTGTAGCAATCATCTGTGCAAGGAACGTAGATATCTTGCCCACGCCGTCAGTAAAACAGCATGCTTCGTTCTCTATATCGGGAATCGTGATGATATCGGGCGTCGATAGTCCGTTGATGGCTCTTGTTGTTGAAAAGCATTGTCCCAGTCGCGCCGCATATTTGGCTATGACTTTGATGTGGGAGAAATTGCCCATCCAATTACGGATATCGTCGCAAGATAAATGGTCGGTGGGACAATAGAAGTAAGCACCGTTCTCGCGGAATTGGGAGTTACCAAACGCCAGGAACTCATAGTGACGATCACCAATTCGAATGCCGTTGTAAAGAGTCCTGTAGACGCGGGTATAAATCTCGTCATTCTTTTGCTTGTCAGCAGAAGAATTGATTCGACCCTTAGAGCGATTAGCATGGAGAAGATACCATGGGTTAGGAGTCAAACCTCGAGAAACTCATCTGTAAATTGTACTCGCAAGAAACGGCCTTCTTGGTTTTCTCTAGCATAGCGTCTTAACACCCTGTTCGTAGTCTCGACAGTCGGCGAACTGAAGTAAATGGTGCTTGGAGTGATTGTAGCTTTGCGTGCATAAGCACAGTAGTGTGGAATCTCGGTCTTTGGAGAGAATGCAAGTGCTTCATGGTCCTCAAAAATCGACATTGGGTGATAGATCCGCTTGTCTTGCTCGACAATATACTCGAGGAGGTTACGAGCCTTTGTTGGATCTGTCGAGGTTATCTCAGCCAGCTTCGCGATGAATTCCCTGGAAATATTGTATTCATTGAGAATCTCGCGAGATATGCAAACTTCCAATTGGTAGCGGACCTCGAATGGAAGGAATATGGTAGTTCCGTTTGCATCCAGATTCCGCATATCAGCCGCACCGTGGTCAGACTTTGGTGGATCGATAACAGACCATAACTCAGCAGAATACGCTTCCAGCCTATTGATTTCACCACGAGTAACGACCTCAATGTTGTAGTCCTGTAGTGCCTGTTTCATCTCGTTGATCTTGGCAGCTGGGTTCTGGGCTGTTTGAAAGACGAAAAGATATGTAGTCCAACGACCTGGCAAGTCAGTAAAATATTGAAGAGAAGTAGGGGGTGCGCAGTTACCTATATCGATGACCGGTCTCTCTTTATGCAGAGCAATGACGGCATGCTGAAGACGGTATGGATCATAGACGATATCTGTTTGTCTGTACCAAGTGTCCCAGTCGGTCCATCTGAGAGTCTCGGCAGAATGGCATGATTCCTCGTCTTCACGCTTTCGATGATATACGGGCGGGGACTCAAGAGACATTTGAAGCCCAAAGCAGTCATCGTTGAAGTTCATTTGGCTAATGGTCTTCAGCTGGTCGAAAGGTATTTCGAACATGTAATTGTTCGCTCTGTTGTATTCGCCTACCGCAGACTCACTATCAAAGCTAGCAGCTCCTTGAGATCTTGGATCTTCGAAGCTGACTTTGAACTCTGCTGTGATTTTCTTGCGAACAAGGTCCACTGTAAACGTTAGGCCTGCAGGGGTGGACGGCGCGATGCTTTGAAGAGGCATCATGGATTCCTGATCCACCATAATACCGATGTGCAGAGAGGACGGCCAAAACGCCATCTTTGGCTCGTAAGAGATGTGAGGTCTAATCGGGCTCTGGACGCGGTGGGTGCGGGGACTTCGATCTTCCCAGAACGATACCCAGACATCGTAGTAACCAGGGTCTTCAGGGTCTTCAGGGTTGTTAGGGCCTTTGCCTTTTGCTGCTTGCACCGGGTATTTGCGTGGATAGCGTTGTGAACCCCAGAACTCCAATTTTGGCGGCGGAGAGAATTTTATCTTTGCGGTTCCCTCTCGCTGGCCGTCTCTTCCCTCGAAGATATCAATGCATACAATACGCCCTTGTCTCTTGAAATTCCTTAATAGGTTCCAAGTACTTTCGGAATCATGGAGCCCCTTGATCCTGATAGAGACATCTGGGGCGTTCCTCCACTCAGGGTTGTTACGCCGGGGTATCATATTTCTCATGATGAATGCTCCACAATCGCTGGAGCAATCACACTGTAGATGTAGTAGTCAGTATGTGGGGAACAGCAGAGGGTATTGCGTGGTGGGCAGAGTGGTGGTTTTGCGAGTTGAATTGGTGTGAGGTTGCATAGAAATGGAGGAGCGTGTTGAGGGAGAGAAGTAAAGAAGTGAATTCCAAGAGTGAATGGAAGGAAGTAGAGGAAGACAGTTTGAGCAAAAGCAGAGTTGGTAAGGTAGGCAGCGTGGTATGGTACGGTATGATATGATATGATATGATTGCTGCTTGACTTTGCCTTCAAAGGTCAAGTACAGCGCGATTGACACTCCGAAGTAGGAGAAGGAGATGTTTGCAAAGTTTTACCTGCAGGGAAAACACAATTGAATAGTCAATCAAGTGTGAATGCGTCAAGCCGAAGCACGGGCAAGGGCAAGGGCAAGGTCCGATGGTGTGCCTCGATCATTCCAAATTGGATTGAAGTGAAGCCGGTTGACTTTGGAGATTGAAGTCGGAATAATCCTTCAACGTTGAGTTGAGTGGTTGTTGAGTGGTTGTTGAGTGAGATAGATCGGTCGCGTTCGCGCTTGAAACCTTATCGCCAAATCACGTGCCGAGCGGGTGGTACGAAAAGGGGGTGCACGGACACAGGAGAGGAGAGGTCAGGCGAGGTCAGCTCAGGTCTCACGTTCTCTTCTCTTCAACACTTTCTTGGAGTCTCCACTTCTGCAACTCTTCCTCGACTTCTGACTATATTTTCAATCTTCAAGGAGAATCATGGACCTGCTTGGTTTGACGAGTACAGTGTACCGTACGTTCCCCTGCTCATTTTACCTTCAGGACCTAGGTGCATGGCTGGCATTCCAGGAGTCTATCTCCCTCGAACGCATCCACCGAACAAGTAACTACCAACAAGCAAGCATGGCAAGAGTGACTACCCCAAGATCACAAATTGAGAATCTCCCTGCACCTCCATTAATCCTCATCATCTCGGTATGACACCCTATCGCGCATCTTTCAACCTTTTAATGGCGTCCTGTGTATGCCAGGGTTCATACCTATATTGGCACATGCAGTAAGTAAGTCCAACCTCAATATCACTACAGTCCCACCTGCATCATCAGCGTGGAAACCAAACTGTGGGGTCTCCGCCGTGCCGCACTCCCCAAAAGGAATCGATGTCATAAGTCTATGGTGATTAGGCTTGGGGCCATGGAGTGGGGGTCAGCACGGCTACGCTTTCTTCAACCTCAGCCAGATTTACTTCACCGTTAGGACACCCCACTAGAACTCTCCGAAAACCCCACGTTTTACGGCAGACCGATATTTGACGTCTGCAGACTGCGTCAATGTTTGCTTTTGGTTGGGAGACAAATGCATGTTGGCCAGCCCCTGATTACTAGGTAGGTGGTCGTTAAACGAGCATAGGATAGGCTCCCCTTCATCAGCAGTAGATACCTGACTATTCACAGGCGTGGCCAGAGACTGTAATCTCGTTTCTCGTTATTTCTGCTTATAAGCTTATCACCCGTGAAGATGCTGATTCTAAATAATGCCCATTGAACTCCGTCACGCATGCATTCAAAGCAAACAACGCAATATGCACTACTGACCTCCAGATGATCATGCAGCCTTTCCCGCCCCAATTCTACCCAATCTTAGTCTTCCCCTTTTAAACTTGCCCATATCAGAAAGAGAGAGAAAAGGCATTAAGATGGTACGTCCATGATCTTCCCTGGGTTCATGATCCAGTGCGGATCCAGCGCTTGCTTGATGGACTTCATCACCCCCACTGTGTCAAGGCCCACTTCCATCAGCAGCGCTTCCTTCTTGCCAATTCCAATCCCATGTTCTCCCTGTTCACAAACTTAAGATCAATTCGGTGGGCAGGAAAAGCTCAAACTTACAGTGCAAGTGCCTTCCATTTCCAGAGCCCTTTTGACCATGCTTTTTACACACCGCTCAACCTTTTCCTTCTCTCCGTCAATTCGGCGATCATACATAATACTGTCCACCGAATCAGTTCACGTTTGTTATAATGATTCTCAGACCAAGGCATGCCAAGAATTCGCGTTAACACGAAAATGTGGCGTACCTTTCGTGGAAGTTGCCGTCGCCTATGTGGCCTAGGATACTTGCAAATAATCCCAAGTCATCCATCTCCTTCTTACTGATTTCAATGATATCAGCCAACCTCGAGAATGGAACGGCAACATCAGTACTCCATACTTCGTTGCCTTCCTTCCTCAAAGCTAACATGGACCAAAGGCTCTCCTTCCTGGCACTCCACAGTAATTTCTGCTCCTTGACATCCTTTGCGAATTCGAAATTGCCTCCACCATGGGTTTTGGCAATGGCACCGACCATGGCAATATTCTCTTTGACCGAAGCTTTCGTGCCACTGAATTTGAAGAAAAGTGTAGGCATCTCTTTCCACTTCCTCGGCGCAGTAGATCCGGAAAGGTTTACAACTTTCATTTGCACTTCATCCATTATCTCCATAGCCGCCACTTGGACACCGGCTCTCATGACGCCTGCGGCAGCGGATGCAGCATCTCGGATCGAGGGAAAGGTAACCACGGCGACGGAGAATTCTTGCGGTACGACGGCCAGCTTGAGGGTTATTTCCGTCACCAGGCCAAGGGTACCCTCAGATCCCACAAAGAGACTATTGAGGTTGTAGCCCGCGGAAGTTTTTCTTGGCCGACGCTTCGTTTTGATGACGGTACCGTCAGCCAACACAACTGTGAGGTTTATGACCCAATCCTTCATGGTACCATATCGCACTGCGTTTGTACCTGAGCAGTTCGTACCTACCATGCCGCCAATCTTTGCGCCTGTGGAAATCTGATGGTTAGCTCTGTTTTCAAAAACCCTGAAGGGCCATGGATCGATGCCCGAGAATCGTGAGACACTTTTAAGTCTTCTGGATTAGACGTCCCAGGAACATGTCATACAACCCCAGAAATAACATGAACCTTACAGGATACAGTTGTAGTTGCTGCGCACGGCACGAAATGAAATGAGAGGAGAAGCCTTACTTGGACCAGGATCTACCGGAAAGAAGAGCCCAGATTGGCGTTTAGCGAGCTGCTCATTCAACTCCATCCAAGATACAGAGGGTTGGA
This sequence comes from Lachnellula occidentalis, assembly GCA_007821535.1. NCBI lineage: Eukaryota > Fungi > Ascomycota > Leotiomycetes > Helotiales > Lachnaceae > Lachnellula > Lachnellula occidentalis. Next base: position 57,416 of record QGMI01000059.1, on the reverse strand, counting down.
CTACGATATCCATATCTTCTTCATGTAATGTCAGAATTTGGTCCATGTACGCGAAATCGACACTGACGCCTCCATAAGGAGCCGAGAAGTTTCCCTCGAGACTTGTTCCGCCGGAGAAAGGGATGATTGGAACTCGGTATTTGTAGCAGATCTTTGCAATTTTTGATACCTCAGCTGTAGTCTTTGGATAGGCTACAGCTACTGGCAGGCCATCAATGTTAGTTGAAGACCATTCTGAATAGCCGTGGATTTTGAGGTCCTCAAGATCCGTGGATATGGTATCTTCGTCACCTGTCGCTTGGCGGATTTCTTTGATTGCCTGGGCATCATTTAGTAATTGAGACTTGAAGGTGCGATGGTCCATGAGTAGAAGCATCAAGGAGTAAGCCAATGCGCGAAACCCTTCACTGAGGTCAATAATGGGAGAGGTTAGTAGTATTTCCAGCCTTTGGAAGACTTCGCGGGACTCTATGTACAAATAAACAATCAAATTCTGGAAACACTTACAGCTTCCATATCACCAATATCTGCATACTTAGGCTTTACAAACTTTGCGGGACTGGAGTAGTCTCTCTCCCTCGCCGCCTTGGAATTCGCCTGAAAAGTGGCATATCCATGGGCAAGCACAGCAGTGGCGGCAACGACAGTCACAACACTGAAGGTATTCCAACCTGCTCGAACTCCTCTACCTCTGGGTATGCCTGTGCCATATTCAATTTTGGCCTTCGCGGCAGTTGTTGCATTTGAAGTTATTGATGAGCTGTACCACCTGCGTCTCACGAAACCCGTTCTAGAAGCCCAGCCCCTCATTGGCGCACCGGCATGTTTTCCCGACCCGAGTCTGCAGACTGACATATTGCCAGCAAGGATTACACCGTATAGAAGGCTAGGTTGGTTAGGGTAGGTACGGTACTGTAGATCGATCAGATCTGTGCTGCATCAGTTTTGTTTTCGCAAAGGCACTCTCAGATTGAGTTTGATCGGGGAGGGGAGGTTTTCGAAGAATGAATGAGGAACAGGTGGGCCGCCTTTTATATAGGAAACGAAAGGGAAGGGAGGGGAAGTACCTGTGATACGTAGGTACCTACTTAGTATCCAGGTACTACCTACCTATGTACTTGTGCTAGTAGCTGCGAAGGGGTGGAGAAATATCCCCCGGAGAAGTCGCTGTCTTGCTGCTGATGGTACTTTGTATTCATACGGGCACAAAGTGGAATGCACTTAGTAGTGTTGTTCTACCGCAACAGGCTGGGTTTTGCAATGAAAATAAAACGGTGCTTGAATTAGACTACCCATCTGGACTCGAGCATGTCCATGTCACCCATTCATTCACACTTCAAAGGATCGTGGCAATTCAACGATGGTTTATATGCTTGCGCTGTGGATCCGACATGGCATCGTCACATTCCATCCATCCCACTCTTTACTGTCTCTGTTCTTACCAGACATCGCACTTCGAAGCCACCAACTTTCCTAATTACTAATGGCGTACAAGAATACATACAGTACTCCTCACCAGGCGAGCAATGTTACCCCACGCCACATCCACCAATCGTTGCAGGTGATGCCGCAGGACAATGCTGCAAGCTTTGGCGTGCCCCTTTTAAGCCTTGCATGTAGAGGTGAGCACTGCAGCCAGCACGGTGTCACCGACTAAACCCCTCTTCGTTCCAAGAAGCATCTAGCCAAAGCATTCAACAGTCAGTCAGTCATGCTTCACGCTTCTCCTCGCCACCAAAGCGCACGAGGTCTCTTTACCTTCACATTAGTCTCTACTCTTTTCCCTCGTGCTGCTTTTTCTTACCTCAGAGGATATCCACTGCAGCCTGCAGTGAGGCCCCGACATTCCGAAATGTGATTGCCGTGATCTGACCTAATCCACCGTTGTAGAACGCTCCGCTTTATCCCAGATCGAGTAGGTCGTTGGAAGGACCTTCGAGAATCACTTTTGGATTCGGGGGTCCTCCGAAGTATGGCGAACGGCTCCGGCTTCTGTTGCACGGGGGAGACCGATCACGGTCGGTGTACCGTCCTCGCCCTTCCCATTGAGGAGATCTGGAACTTTCGCGTCCGTGGCCCTCGTGCTTGCAAATATGCCATGAAATGCACCATTAGCTAATTGCTACAAGGACATAACGAGCCTTCAACGACTATGGACGTGGCATTTGCGTGGGGGTCACTTTATAATCAACACTCACCTGGAGCATTTGCAAGTCTTTTACCTAGAGACAAAAATGATTTTTGAACCCTCAAGATTTGGGCGAAGATGATTGTCATATTTCATGGTATTGGTTTAATATGCCGCTATCTGCATAACTTTTGCGAAAACCTGAGCACAGTTGCAAAGTCCAAGTACTCCATTCCATGACCCATCTCGACCCAAAGCAAAAGAAAACATCTAGTTGGCTGCAATGGCATGAGCACGTCTGCGGTCTCTCTCTTCCGCAATGGTCAGCTTGACACCCTTGCCCTTTGGCAATGAAATCCATGGCTTCTCGGAACCGATGACGAAAACGTTGTTCTCACGGGTAGCGAAAGAGTTGTCTATGGCATCCTTGATGTGAACAATGTTGAAACCACCATCGTGGCGCTCTCGGTGAGTGATGACACCAACACGACCCATGTTACGACCACCAGTAGCCATGGCGATAACACCAGTGTCGAACTTGATGAATTCGGTGATCTTTCCAGTGGCAAGATCAATCTTGACGGTGTCGTTGACCTTGATGGCTGGGTCAGGGTAACGGATACTACACAGCGCAAAATTCGTCAGCATTTCTGGGGGAATTGTATAGAAACCGTTGATCCAGCTCCAATCAATCGTTCTCAATCGTTCGAGGTGGATCGACCAAAGCTTGGACCAACGGCTGAATGATGTCTGATAGAACTTACGTTCGTGCATCGTGCGTGACCAAGAATGGGATTCCGCCCTTGCCCAACTGTACTCTCTTGACCTTGCCAAGCTTGTATTCTGCCTCCTCGGCCTGGATTCGGTGGACGGTGAAGCGGCCCTTGGTGTCGTAAACCAGACGGAAGTGCTCGCCGGTCTTCTCGATGCTGATGACGTCCATGAAGCCTGCTGGGTAGGTGGCATCGGTGCGGACCTTGCCATCAACCTTGATCAAGCGTTGCATGACAATAGCCTTGGTCTCGCGCGAGTTGAGCGCATACTTTAGACGGTTTCGGATGAAGACAATCAGAGGCATGCAGTCGCGGAGCTTGTGAGGACCGGGGGATGGGCGAGGAGCGTAGGCACCAGACAATTTGTCCAGAAGCCAATGCGATGGCGCACTCAAGCGCTTTTGGTGCTTCTTTCTGTATAGAGATCGAAATTAGCAGGAATTCAAAAGACGGACAAGTATGTAGGAGTCAGGGGAATAGAATGAAAGGAGAGACAAACGGTCCGCGTCCCATGATTGCTTCTTTCTACCTGCTTGTAAAGGCTGGTTTGGAATCTGCACGCAGGATTGTCGTTGAAGAGGTTGGCGTTGGAAAGTTTCGCGAAAGAATTGTAGATACAAAAGTGCGATTCCACTTGGTTGGAGCTAGTCAGTTTTGGGTAGTATAGGCGACAGCCCGGCATAATCACGTGAAATGATACTTCCGGCTCCAGGTCAACTACCTTTAGGGGAAGGTTTTAATTTTTCTGAGGCTTTTCGAATCTTTAAGATTAAAGAAGTGCAAAAGAATTTGGTTGCTTAGTTGGTTGGTTGGTTGCATTGCTTGTACAAGACGTCCAAAAAGATCCACACACCCATAAAATGGAACTTCGATCGAGCTTTTCACCTCCTTACACGCACGGTATCATGATAATTGTGGGTACTTTGACTTTTATTTATCTTTTAATCCGTTCCTAGATGAAAGGCTCCGTTGGATCTATAAAAGACTTTTGAAGATGGCTGACTATTAACGTTACTCAGATATACCCCTTGAGTACTGCAGCCTCCGCGTTCAATATCGAAGATCCAGCAGCTCCAATGACAGCTATTACAAGTTAGCACTGCCGTAAAACAGCGGTCAAAAGAAGACTTACTGTTGTGACTTAAAGCAACAAATTTCAAGTCAAATATTCCACTCTCATCCTCCCTCACCCGTCCAACGCTCACAGTGTACCCATTTTGAGTATTCCTGTCGAGTCGTGGCTGCGGTCTATCAGGTTCTTCCATTACCAATATAGAAGGCTCCGGAGCCGAAGGACATCCCAATGTCTGTGCTTCGCTCACATAATTGCTAAGAGCCTTCTTGACAGCTTCTGCAGAGGGCTTAGGACCGTTCCTGTTCTTGAATCTCAAAGAAACACACGCAGTATGGCCATCTAGAACCGGCACCCTATTGCAAGCCGCTGATATCTTCAAGTCAGACTGATTGTGAAACCCGGTGACCTCGCTGTTGACCGTTCCTAGAATCTTTTGTGCCTCCGTCTCCAGCTTGTCTTCCTCGCCTGATATAAAGGGAACAACATTATCCAGAATATCCATGCTGCTGACGCCAGGGTATCCAGCACCAGAAACAGCCTGTAGCGTAACTACACTGACTTGGTCTACTTCTCCAAACTCCTTCTGTATGGCAGCAAAGGGAATAACGATTCCAATAACAGCACAATTCGAGTTGCAAACTAGGAAGCCCTTCTTTAGGCCATGTTGTTTTCGTTGGTGGGGTATAACGTCAAAGTGAGACAGGTTGACCGTAGGCACGACGAGGGGGACGAGTGGATCTTTGCGATAGCTTTTGGCGTTCGAAAATACGGCCAGTTCAGCCTTGAGGAACTCCATCTCTGTATGAGTCAGTATTTGTATATCTTCCTCCCACAGCTATTATTACCGATATCACCAGCGACATCCGCATCTAATCCACTGAACACAATGTCACAATCCGCAAATTCGCTAGCTTTGCACTCTTTGACAACCAATTCCGCCACCTGGTTGCCCATAGGCGATGATTGCTTCCATTTCACAGCATCTTTGTATTTCTTGCCCGCTGACCGCGATGAAGCTCCTAGAGCATGGATAGTGAAATGCGGATGCTGCGCAAGAAGTAATATGAAGCGCTGGCCCACAGAACCAGTGCAACCAAGAACACCTGGAACCAATTAGCAAGATCCATGGATGTATGGCGGGGTCAATAGCCTTCGACCTCGAGGCTACAAAGGTAGGTCAATTGATTTTCCTACTTACCACACTTCTTGGAAGCAAATTGAGAAGGCATTTGGCGGCAGGTGAAATGGATTGAAGTCAAAGTAGAGAGAATAAAGCTGTGCGTTAAGTGTGAAGATTGATGGATGTTGTATTTGGTGGGAGTGGAGTGACAAAAATACATCAAGGGCCCGCCGCTATCGGTCAAACCACCGCGGGGCAGACCAGAGTGGCGAAGTATCCCCGAAATCATACATCACTAAGGCACAATACTTCTCGTGAAAGCGACCAAACTTGCTGCTGGATGTACACATTCGCCTCAATTTCTACAAGTTTCAAAATTACATATGGTTTTATAGGTATACAGCTATCCATCAACGCCCGTGATCCATCTAATTGTTTTTACACCAACTAAAACCCCCCGTCCCTAATTCTTCAATATTCATCGCGAATCGGTATAAACCACTCATCTTTCCGACTGCTCACCGACTGCTTCGCCTTCACCATGGCGAGAAGCATCTCATTATGCGGACAAGCCATACCCAACTCCATCGCCCTGCTGACTAAATAGCCGTTGTAGAACTCGACACCTGTTCTCCTGCCGGCCTTGACGAGCTGCTGCATTGTTGTTGTGTTCCCGCGAGTGCTCTGAATTGTCGCTATAACGATCCGCTCGAGTTTCTTGGCGCTGAAGCGACGGTCAATCCTAGCAACACGAGAGATCTCAGGAAGAGACCGCAAGATCAAAGATGTTTCTTGCAAAACAAGTCGCATTGTCCGTTGTATGTTGTGATTGTTGAGCAGCTGATCATTGGGGCAATCGTACAATACAGATAATGGGCCCAAGACGGCATTAACGGCAAGTTTCTCGAGCTGCTCCATGTGATAATCGGGACGACTCCGGGCATGCGCCTTGAGTTCGGGAGATCTGGTTAATGTGCGCAACAGGTAGATAAATGACTCCCAGTTGTTATCCACTCTTCGAATCAAGGGCTGTTCCTGGGGAACGCTTAGAAATTGGTCTTGTGGCTTTGTCGCCCGCATGAGGACACTGAGAGAGGTAGTCCCGGCCTCCCTCTCAATCACAGTAAAGGCTCTTTCCGTTGGGGTAAGTTTGTGAGATATGTTCCCAAGGGCATAATGAGGTCTCCTGATCGGGTCAGGGAAGATAGTAGAGTTAATTTTATCGATGATACCCATGCCATCCTGCAAGAAGCAGATGGATGTCCAAGGTCGAATGCGGTGCACGATCGCAGTTAGGGCCGGTAGAGTGGCAAACGCATCCGTGGTAACAACCAAATGGTGTATGACACCGTCGTTTTGGGCGTACCGTTGTTTGGGCATATGTCCTTGAAACCCGCTACTCTCATAGTCTCCTGAAAATTCGACTTCAATTCCAGATTGGACAGTGAGCTTTCCTTGTCGCAGGACTGTAACCGCAGCGCCCTCCTCATTCCATCGCCTCATGAGGTCATGGGTATGAAGCAACAAAGTGACTGGTGGCGCATGTGGGAGTCCGGCAAGTGAGTGGGCGATATATTTTCCCTGACGAGTAGCACCGAGGACGTGTATGGTAGTAGATGTTTCATGTTCCTGCTCGAGGCGATGTTCAATAGCAGAATTGGTTGCTGCAAATTCAATAGCAGGATCTGGAATTGAAAACATGTCCAGCTCTGTAGATGATTCGGCTGGTGTTGCATACTCATCAATAACGGGATCCGGGATAGGAGACATATCCAGCTTTGTGGAGGATTCGGCTGGTATTGCACACTCTTCAATAGGAGGATCCGAAACAGAAAGCATATCTGACTTTGTAGAGGAATCGACAAGGGTGGCGGTTTCGTCTTTTGGAATATCCTTGTGCTCCTCAAGTTCCTCCTGTGAAGGCTCACCGCCGCTATCTTCCTGCATAGATGAACCTAACATGTCTTCAATGGCTATTTCTCTTTTTCTAATGCCTTCTCTTTTTAGACGCTCAGGAAGGCCTTCTCTTATTAGACGTTCTGGAAAACCATCTATAAACGGTATGTCTTGTGGCGCATCGTACATTCTTCTCTCCACGGCTCCTGTGTTATATTCCCTATGGTGTCCCGTGTGGCTTCCAATTGAGCTGCAAAGTTTGAGGTTGCCGTCGACATACTCGTGGCGTTTCCGCCGCGGCCACCAATATGTTCTAGGATGCGCCGACATACACCTAATGGCCACCCGGCCATCATGAAGGTTATTGCAGCGCCATTGAAGGTTACGAGGTATTCTAGGAAACACCCGCAACAGCGGACGGCCGCAAATTTGAAGAGACAGGATGAACGATTATCGGTGATTATTGGAGTCGATTCATGACATAGTAGTCCAGGCGACTTGCTTTGGTTGGGTGGAGAATGTGCGCCGGCGGAAGGGCGTCTATATGAACATGAAGGTCGAGGGTAAGGAAAGAGGATCGTGAAATGAAGTGAAGATAAGGAGGCGAGTGGTCGAGAGTCGAAGCGTGGCTCGTGAAGGTCGGGTCGTCGTATAATACAGGAGGTCTCGAGATGATGCAACACAAGGGTTTCCAGAGAAATGGTGGTGGATGAGGAGGAGGACGACGAAAGAATATTGTAGAAAATGCAAGACGTCAATGATGGATTGCAAATTCAGAGGCTGTCGTTGGGTTGACCCTGACCTCAGACGGCGACGGACGGGACGGACACAAAAGAAAAAAGCTTCGAATGATGATCCATGCACATAGTCAATATCCCTGCACGCGTCTCAGCCCAGCGGCCGCATCGTCAAAAAGTCAAGGTCCAATTTTTAGAGGTTCAATTTATTCCGAAGACAGGAAAGCACCAGCAGCAGAACAACACCGCAATAATGGATTCCTCAAAGGTCTTGTCGCTCCTGGAGCAGTTGGATGATGAGGTTGATGATCTAGAAGAAGCTCTCGCCCCGCTGCTCAAGGCGGCTCTGGCAGAAACATCTTCCAAGCTCCCCTTGCTAGACAAAGCCAAGCTCTATACCCTCGTCACCTACGCCATTGAGTCTCTACTGTTCTGTGCGTTCCACCCCCTCCTCTAATTGACTTGCCTTGCTAACTGGAATGCATGCTAGCATATCTACGACTCCATGGCGTTAAGGCGCGCGAACATCCTGTCTTTACCGAGCTCACCAGAGTCAAGCAGTACTTTGATAAAATCAAGATGACTGAAACGCCTCCCTCCACTACGAGAACGATGACTATTGACAAGGCAGTTGCAAGAAGGTTTCTGGAACCGGATCTGGTGTGTTTTTCGTCCCTGCTTTCTATCAACCCTCTATCTTCTTGGGCTGAATCCTGAATCCCCATTCCCCGTCCTGTCGCTTCTTATTTTGCTCTTTTTATACAATGTGCTGACGTCCCGCAGGCGGCTTCCAAAAAAGACGCCCTATTAGCTGCAGAGCTCAAGGCCAAAGAGAAGGCTAGAGCCCATATCAAGTTTGACGAATTGAACAAGCAGATTGAAGAGAGACAGAACGCGAAAAAGCGAAGTCTGATGGGGTAGAGGGAAAGACTGGGGAAGAAGAGGCTGCTGAAGACTCATCCGATTCAGACTCGGATTCCTCTGCGGAAAGCGTCAATCAAGCTCCTGTTCCTCGGAAGAGCAAATCGAGTAAGAAGCGCAAGGTGGGTAAGGGTCAGGACTCACTTACAGCAGAGGATGGATCTACTTCTACTGAAAAGCCCAAGAAGAAGGCCACGAGGAAGGAAAAGAAGAAAAGTAAGGAAAAGAGGACTAAGAAAGATAAGGGGAAGGATAAGAAGAATTGATAATTGGCACGAAACACATGACATGACGATTTGGCGCATTGCTTGGTGGCATGGCGTTAAGGACAGTAATGCTTTTAGGGGTAATTCTCCTGAGCACATTCGGCATTGGCGTTGAAACAAGGTTATTGAGGATCTCGAGAGGACAGGCTTGCTTTCTCTGAACATAGCTGCTTGGCTTGACATTTGTTACATGAACCGGTAACAAACATTAAAACCACATTTGAAAATCAAACTTATCCTCACTTTTGTGCCTCAAATACTATTATTGGATTGTTATAGAATTAGGACTGAGTAAAAAGAACAGTGAAGCGCCAGGGGCCACTGCTTGCCTCGGGATGATATTCCCACCATCCCGATGCGATCCGCTAAAAAGTTACCGCTAGTGCCGAGAGGAGCTTCGGCTTCCATGTTGATCCACGGGTATTTCTCTTCTCCATCTCCAACTACTTTAAGCAATCTTCTATACCAATACTCTCCAGAACCATCCCATCTTACCAAACTCGACGTTCAAATCCCACATCGTTCAGCATGGCTCGTCAAGGAAGATCAGGAGGTGGCCGAGCCCCCTCTCGCCCAACCGTCGCCCCCAAAAGACCAGCAGCGCCTCAGCAACAAACTCGCCCTGCGACTACCGCAGCCCATCCACCAGCGCAACAGGCTCCTCCTCCTCCGGCGCAATCCGCCGGTCCAGGTCTTTTCGGTCAGATGGCTAGCACTGCAGCGTGAGTATAAAATGTACTGTCCCATACCCTCGGACATCACTAACGGAATGCCAGAGGTGTTGCCGTCGGCTCCTCAATTGGCCACGCAATCGGAGGTTTCTTTGGTGGGGGGTCAAGCCAGCCAGCAGCTGAACAACCAGCAGACAACGGTGCCGTGGCTTCTCAGAACGGACAGGCAGCTCAGAACAGTTGGGGTGCTTCGAAGAGCTGCGAGGTGGATGCACAATCGTTCACAAAGTGCATGAACGAGAACCAGGGTGACCTGCAGACATGCAGTTGGTACTTGGAGCAGTTGGTATGTTATCTTTCAAAGTTCCATGGGTAAATCCTAACTCCGAGTCTAGAAAGCTTGCCAGAGCGCTGCCAGCCAATACTAGGATCGTCCAACTCCATTTCCAAGCGCATAGCGAGAGGGTTGCATTACCGGGGAGAACAAAGTGTAGACTAGCTGTCAAACAAGAGACAATACCGCTCTTTCGTAACTATACCCTTGGTTCTCTCCAATATGTATTTGCCTTCTACTGTACCTGATACACTTCTTACTTGGCGACTTCTATCCCCCATCAAATGGAATGTCAAAGAATGCTTAATTGTTCTATCTTCCCCCGAGATCTGTCGTCTCTTCAAATTAGATCTCCCGCAAAGCTCCCCTTCCAGAACTTTGGATGATTTCCTTGTACCTGCTCCAAGCCCTTTCTTCTCAGCCACCATATCAACAAACACGTGTCCTCATTTTCCGCGTCCAGCTCTCACACTTTTCATAATTTCAGTCCTGAAAAAAAGACTCCCCTGTATCAAGGTTCGCATCAGTAGGTAATTGCTCTACCGTTCCAACAGAAAAGAACCCAGTCCGATTGTATACCATAGGAACTCCCAGCTCCTGCGCAACCGATCAAGTACCATTCCTCGGACCATGCTATCGCCCGTCGGCACATCAAATATGGCTCTTGCCCCTGCCTTCAGGCGCTTCGTGTTCTTGGCTGGGATGGAAGCGTGCTTCTTGGTCAGATATTGGAGCACGGTTATTGTATATAGACTGGATGGTCTCGAGTCGTTTTAGTCTGGACATGATGAGTCTCCCGAGGGAAGGTAGAGCAGGTTTACTATTCCGCCAATCATGTGTGGTGAAGGTTGTGGAAAGGGGTTTTTGTAGGTGATACACGAAGTTAACTTCATATACTTACCTAGGTATATATCCACCAATTTTCCAGCACTTATCTCAAAGGAATCTTCTATTGTCTTGGTGAGGTTCATTTCATCAAGACACTTAATGTCTAAGACCTCAAACAAGAGCCCTAATAAAGTTATTCTTAAAGCTGCCTTTAATCTGTTGCTACTATTGCGATTCTGGTGTAAAATTGCGCTGGAAGTTACAAGAAGGGTTGGTGGACGTCTCACTAGCGCGAAAAGCGCTGATCTGTATGACCAGGCTGCCCCTCATCACCAGACTTCGCGAAGCCCTTTGCGTGATTGCGATTACCCAGCAACACACAACACATAAACCATGGAAGACGACGATTTGGCACAGGTATACATGCCTGCATTCAGCAACAGGATGTGAATTAACGAGAGCACTTTAGATCAGAAAGGCTCGACTCGAGCAGCTCAAGTCCCAAGGTGGAGGAGGAGGAGGAGGTGGTGGGGCTGCAAGCGGCGGCGGCGGACAGGAGGACAGGCAGTAAATCACCCGTATACTCTCCTTTGAGGAATTTGTACTGACAAGAGCCAAGGCAACAAGAAGGCAAGCGTTTCCCCTAATCCCCGAGAAGCACGACATCTGACTTTTGCCCAGCCGAAGCACGGCAGTCGATCTTGAGCCAGATCCTCGAGCCAGAAGCAGCAGATCGTTTAGGGCGCATACGAATGGTTAAAGAATCAAGAGCCGCAGACGTGGAGAACAGGTTGATTACGCTGGCCAGGTCGGGGCAGCTGCGAGCGAAGGTCACCGAGGAGCAGTTGAAGGAGTTGCTGAACGCAGTCGCGGAGACGAAAGAGGAGGAGAAGATTGTAGTTAGCAGGAGGAAGGCTGGATGGGATGACGACGACGACGACTTGTTTGACCTTTAAGCACTGCATAAAGGCGTTTAGGAGGGGGAAATAAGCAAAATGCCCTTATTTTGTTGGGTTTTGTGAAGTGGATTTCAAAGTCTTCCTATGGCGCGCAGCTTTATGATATCTCCCCTAAAAAGCATCTCAATTGATACCCAGGCTGTCACCAGATCGTTCCTTCGCTTCCTTCTCTGCCTTTCTCCTGGCGCGGTCTTTCTTCCTGATATCCCTCAGATCAACTGGCTTCTCGATACACAACTCGTTCCTTAATTCATCGACATCCCTTTCTAATTGCTCCTCCCAGTAAACATTTATAATGTCTTTGCTCTTCAGCCCATTACTAAACGCCCAAGGAAGGTAGATAGTGAAGAATCTCCGCCTCTCCGCCGGCTTCAGCCTAGTCACAGCAAACATACTTAAGCCTGTCATTGGAAGGAGGGTATTGGCGAATTCGAAGGCCTTCAAGGCAACCTCGCCCTCAACCATGACGGGAAGTCCCGTCAACGCATGATAGAAGTCATGGCATTCCCGATACCTCTGCATCACATACGCACACTCCTCATCATCGATATATTTGACACTATCCCGGGTATCAGGCGACACTCCTTCGCGATCCAACCAATCTGCATATGCTCGCCCCACGGTATTGGCAGGCAGTCCGCGCAGATAGTCCATGGACATGGTATTCGAGGAGATGCGCGGACGGTCACGAAGGATACGTCGGCCTGTTGGTGACACTAGCATTGCATCTCGCAGGCGGTAGATGAAGTATGGCGTGGCAGTTGCTTCTCCCAGTGCTGCTATCAGGTCTGCAGATATGGTCAGCGGGGGAGCGAGGGGTTCTTGAAGTGCAGTGTAGAATACCTCCTCGCCGCGGATTGAGCCAAGACATGACTGCAGAGCCTACAGCGAGCCCAGCTCTCTCCACCCTTGTAAGAGGAACATGACCTTCGTAGTTGGGAGGGGGGCGATTGAGGATGCCGAAGCTTCGAGAGTTCAGAGAGATTGTGCAGGCTGTGAGCAATTCGGTGGGAAGACGGGATCTCAATGGCGACTGTCGCAAGAAAAGGGCCATTTCTGATTTCTATGTAGATACACCAACTGGTGCGTTTGTGAAGTAGGAGCTTCTTTCTACTTGCATTTCCAGGAATCAGACCAGAAGTCGTACTCGCTCGTCTCATAACAGAGCTCGGATGCAAGCGGAACCTTTCCGCTTTTGGCGTCCATCATCCCAATAATAATGAACTCTCCAGCATTCCAATAATTGTATCACAGGTAATAAATAGATAAACCATCATTGGTAGCATTGCTTGCCATTTCTCTTCTCCAGTTTTCAGCAATACACTCTTTCATCTTTTCGGACCTCCTAAATCTCGAAATATCCGAGCCGACGACGATCCGTTCCCACAACACACCCCTCATCACCCAGATATCACTTTCTTCTTCCTATTGGACCTTATCCGTGAAATATAGGATATGGACGCCCACCGGCAATTTACGCAATGGGTGCTCACTCAAAACGTTGAGATCAATGGCGTTGCACCACACAGATTTCCTGGCAAAGGATTAGGGATAGTAGCGGAGAAAAACCTCAAGGTACGACAATGTTCAATTTATCTGTCGCCCTCGTGAGGATCTTGAAGGTTATTCGTTTCACATGTATTTCAGCTCGAATTCTACCTTGCAACTAAAGTATCCATTTCAGGAGCATGGTATTATTGCTGGCCTAATTCCGATTGCTACAAATGCCACTTACTAAGACCAAGAACCTCGGTGCTTCTTTTTGAAATCCTGTCAGTTGGCATACAAAATATTGTAGTATTTTTGTCCAATTATCGCGTGTGAATGCTCCCTCAGTTGAGGGGTCCGGTTTATTGTTTGCAACGTTCTATTCGTTACTTTTCTTACTTGCTACAATGAACAATCTTTTTATTGCATGGTTGCTAAAACCCCTGACAGGTGGGAGAAACGTTAGTCAAAGTTCCAATTTCTGCCCTCAGAACCGTACACACGGTCCCGAAGTCTATCTCGAGCAAAATCGGGCCCATCACCGTACATGGCCTTTTGGCTGCAGAACTCTCTCTCGACACCACACCCACATATGCTTGCTGGCAGAAAGTTCTCCCGACTCAAGAGGACTTCACGGCATCAATGCCCTTATTATGGAATACGGAATTACAGCATCTCCTCCCGGAAGCATCACAAGCTCTGCTAGAGAACCAAAAGAAAAAGCTGTCCTTGGACTGGGCAGCCGTTTCAAAAGCTTTCCCGGAGCTGGAATACGAAAAGTATCTTTACAATTGGCTGATAGTCAACACAAGGACGTTTTACTTCCTTGATCCGAAAAAAACAAAGAAGCAACCTACTCCTGATGATTGCATGGTCAGTACAGCCCCCATCTGCCAGTACTGCATTAATTGGCATATGGGATATCATGATATTATAATATCTCGACTCAAATGAGCAATTGCGGGACTTTAAGATACCACTGGATGCTAGTCCTTTCAGACAACCTCACGGAGGCGCCCGTGCCCTATAATTGCTCATCTGAGGCGAAAACATTATGCTATCTCCAATGCCACTTGCTGTAACCAACCAAAAATCCTAACACCCATCCCCTAGGCCTTAAACCCCTTCGCAGATTACTTCAATCACTCCTCTAACGGCTGCGAGGTCACGTTCAATGACCATGCCTATCACATCAACACCTGCACTCCTATAAAAAAGGGGTCCGAAATCAATATCAGCTACGGAATGCACAGCAACGACTTCCTGCTTGCCGAGTATGGATTCATCTTTCCCGAAAACGCTTCGGACCAAGTCTCGCTTGACCAGTTCATCCTGCCACTCTTCTCGCACGAACAAAGAGATGACTTGGAAGCGGCGGGTTTTCTGGGGAAATATGTCCTGGACATAAATGGTGTCTGTTATCGGACAGAAACAGCATTGAGGATTCTATGTCTCTCACCGAGGAAATGGCATAGGATTATCGATGGGTTAGATGATGGGGAGGCGATGCAGGCGACTGTGGATCAGTTGATAATCAAGGTGCTGTTGGAGTTTAATAGTCACATTTCAGAGATGCTTGTAAAGGTATCGAAAATCGATTCTAAGCTTGCTGGTCAAGAGACCTTGAGCGAGCGCTGGGAGCAAATCCGCCTCCTTCTACAGGTCACTATTAATAGAATACACAATGAAAGCTCCGCAGCTTCATAATAAAAGCAAAAACCATCCAAGTGAGAGTATGTGTGTCCAGGTCACCAGGTGGACCCTCCCGCATAATAAGAAAACTCCGTAAGTATTCGATCCGATCCGTTTCTTAGAAGCCCATTCGGCCACGAAACCAATCTGTCATTCCAGTTCCAACTGCAGGGCCAATGGAATATAGCTTCTGTCAACACTCAATTGCTTTTTTAAAAAAGGGCGCGCTTGATCAACAGCCGTTAAAACCACAGACTTGAGCTCCGTGCCCCCCCAACATTCGTATTGCTGCTATTGAGAGGCCTGCGCTGACTGGGGAGTAAGGCTCTGTCATCATGGAAGCTCTTTTCTCTGCTGGGTGGCTGGTCATCCTCACTTCCTGAATTTACGTGACCTTGCATACGCGGAAGAGTCTTCGAAACGTAGTTTGGCAGACGATTCTCCTTGTCATACTCCAAGTCAAGTAGCTCTGGTGGGAAGCCGTCGTACGAGGTCGAGGAGTTGAAGGCTCTGTCTTCCTTTCCACCGCTTGGAAATAGCCTCTCACCCTGAGTACTGGCTTCTGACTTTGGGTTTTCGCCAAGGTGACCGCTGATTCCTTCACCGTACCAATCACTTAAGGATATAGCATCGCCTGTACTTGCCCGTTGGCTCTCGTGGGCTGTTTGCAAGATGCTGCTAGCATTGTTGGCATCAAGGCAAGAGGGTTCACCGACACAGTTCGATCTCATGACTTTGGTTACATCTGTGATCGAGCTCTGATCTGCTACCATTGGTGATGTGGGAATCACTGGGTGTCCGTGTGCATTCTCCTCTGCAGTGTCCACCATTCTTTCGTAGCTAGAATAATTGTGTCTTGAGAAGGGAGTAACTCGTCGAAGGCTATTAGAGATCCTCGGCGCAGCACTGACACGTCTCAGTATTGGCGTCAGACCAACTGTTGTGAAGGTCGAGTCGCCTTTGCGAGAAGGCAGGCTGTACATTCCAGCGTTGACATCTACATACGGGCTTTCGATGTTGGATGAGGAGAAACTGCGTAGCTGCGCAACATCATTCGATAACACCATACCGTTTCCACAAAAAGAACTAGATTCGTGGAAGCCACCTCGACTATTCTGCGTGTAAGAGCTATGGTCATCGTTGGCCCCATCCACAGCAGCCACCTGCGCATTCTTGGATACATTACGCCTTCGCACGGTAGCTGGCAGCGTGGTGTTTTGCAAGGAGCTCGGAGCTCTGTCAGCAGGGATGCTTTTGGCATTATGGTGTAGCGCTTTTCGTAAATTATTCCTTACATGCTGAGGCTTTGGCGAATGGACTTCTTGTGGCCCGACCGAAATCGAACTTGGAGCGCCATCGCCCAATTTCTTTGTCTTGGTCAGCGGTAATTGAGAACCGCGGTCAAAATAATCTTTCTCGTCCCGGCTAGTTTTCTGAAGAATTATATCGATGACATCCTCAAAGGTAACGATGCCAATAGGCTTGGGAGACCTAATGCCAATCATTTTGGGGTCGCAATCTCCGATGTTTGCTTTGGCGGCTTCAAGAGTATCCGTGGCCCAATCGCCACTGTTACCAATTCGCAAAGTCGGTTGAGCTTGGCTCGTGGTTCTGGCAGTCCATCTTGGTACTATGCCCCCGGGCGAATCGTCGAGCTTGGCGTTGAGGTAATTTGCAGATGAACTATATGTAGCTGAGGTGTGTGCCACGACGACGGCGATTCTGCAAGCTGTTAGAGTTTGTTATAGAAATTGCGGACGCTAGATTACCTTGACATTCCAAGCTGAAACAAGTCCAAAAGCTCATACACGGACATACTATCTCGTACGACTGGTATTGGATACAGAGGCAAGTCTCTGACATGCAAGACTGTGCAGCACTCTTGGGAATCTTTCAAATCGATGCCAATCAGGTTCTGCGGGTGCCATAATTAGCAAAGAACCTCTTCTTCTAGACCTCAGCGAATATCAATCGTGTTATGCTTCCACGATGTCTTACTGCCTGCCGAGAAATGTTTGAGCTGGTAAGAAGGGGAGGGTAAAATGGGCACCTTGGACTTGTGCATAGCAATGAAGAACGGGTGCACAAATGAGAGAGCAAGATCTTACCTTGGTGTGTAGAAAGCCATATAACGTATTCCCTTCCCAAATCTCAGACCCTGCAGCCTTTCCTTCGCTCTTTCCGATGACAGGAATTCTACTATAAGACCAGCTTTTGATTTTGTCGATGAACTCCTGATTGATCGCTTCGTTGATGTCGATTGTTTTGACAGCACACCATTTGACTATCATCCCTTGAACAACCGAGTATTCGGCTTTTTCAACGTCTTTCTCGTCACCAGAAGGTTGTTCTGGGTCATTAGTAACAACGCGATCGATTCGACGCCCATCAAGGTTCAATGCACCCAATACTACACCTATAGTCAAGATATTGGAGTTAGTATTGCCCGGTATGGTGAACTTCGGGGGACGATACTCTTCGAATTTTCAGGAGTATTCGACTTATGAGACATTTCCAGAGTGAACTACTCCTGAGCTGCTCGAAATCGGGAGGTATTCTTCCGAATGGGTTACTTACGGGTGGCATGAGTTCCCAGTCTACCATCAGGATTATTTTCCGACCTCTCTTGGAATTTGACGAGGGTAGTCAACTGGTCATTCGTAAGATCCCCGTATAAGTCTTTGTGCTTTCCGAAGAGGTAGTCCAGTAGTAAGGCGAGAGGATAGCTGACAATTGCCGTGAGCCACATGCACGCCATCAAGAGAGGCCAGCAGTAGTAACCCCAAGCGATTGCGTGTTGAGGGACGATGTATTGTGGGAGGATTTCCGCAAAGATGCCCATGGAGATGGTGGATATAAGAATCGGTATTAATGGATTGCTGCCAGGGCAAAGACCCTCGATGATAATAGGGAGGGATTCGCCGGCAGCGACAGAGCATATAATTAGAGAGCCTTTCATTTCCCAGTCAGTTACAAACCTGATGTTCATAGCAACGCAGGGATTCTTACACAGCAGCCAAGTTCCATTTTGCTTCATCTTCTTGACCTTGGCCGCCCGTTTCCTGCGATATCGTCAGGCGATGAGTGCAGGAAGTGCAAGGCAGCATACCTTTCCTTCGCCGTTCCAGTAACGCTCCTTAAGTACAACCATGTGGGATCAAGGCCGCAGATCGCCAGGGTGAGCCCTGCCAGCAAAGCAGACACAGACAACAGGGAGAAGGCGGCGGCGAGCATTCCGTACCAAGTCGCCCCATGGTAGGTCGTTGTCTGCACCCAACGCCCCATGATGTCTGAATCTCGGCGAGGCAGGCGAGGCAATATTTGGGATGGGCTAAGTAGTCTCGTAGAGCCAGGTTTATCGATGCCTACTTATCGATGTATGTATGGTGTGCTAAACAAAAGTTGCCTTGATATATCTCGATGATGATTTGGAAGACCTCTGGTAGGAACGGCGAGAAAAGAAGGTAGAGAGGTCCCCATATTTGGCAAGTGCCTCCTTCCTTGACTTCTTCTACAAACGCCAGAGTTAATTTTTTAGTATAACTTTGCCTTCAAGCCTTCCGGTATAAAGACGTGACGAAACGACGTAGGAAAGTGTTGTATTCAGGAAAGAACCGAGAAGTCTTTGACCCTCAAACGCCATGTATTGTACATTAATCGGCAGAGCTACAAGTATCAAGGCACCTCTTGGCCATCTCAATTCCAGTCAGCAGACCCAACGCCCCAAATTCGTCCCACCCATACTTTGAGGATTCACCTCAACCTGAAGTCCGTGCTTGAACTACTTAGAAGATATCATACGTAGGAAGCCTAATACTATGCTCAAGAACCTCACTCGGGTCTTGGGCGTTTGGCTCCATGGGGATTTTGCCAATCACCTCCAGCAGCTTGGTTCTGTGGGAAAAACGCTGGGTTGAAGTGCGGTTGCATGCCGTTAAAACCACCTCCGCCTATTTGATACTAGTCAGCTCACGTCCCTATGTGTAATGTGTTGTGAATCATCTCATCAGACGGGAGTTTTCAGAGGTTGCTCCCACTCCGGATTTGAGCTCGGTCGCGCATACAGACCAAGCTCCTGGGATGAAATATGGGACATAATCATACCTGGCATACCTCCACCCATCTGTCCCATGTTCATTGGCATTGCACCCATACCTCCAGGCATACCTCCCATCGGCATTCCACCCATAGGCATACCTCCCATCATACCATTGCCCATGCCACCTCTACCACCTCGCATCGCATTAGGCCCTCCCCGCATACCTCCCATCATGCCACCACGGTTGTTAAACCCTCCAAATTGGTTACCCATGGAATTTCCTTGGAAGCCTCCCATGGCAGAGTTAAATCCTCCACCACCCATATTACCCATAGCCGGCCCCGAAAAGTTGCGATTGAAGTTGTTGCCGTTCATGTTATTCATACTGCCGCCGCCTCGAGCATTGTAACCAGGGGTTCGTCCACGGAAGTTGCCACCAAAGTTGCCATTCTGATTACCTCTGTCATTGTTGTACCCTCCAGATGGAGCCCGATTGGTCTGGCTATCTTTGCCAGCGCGCATTGGGGCATCTTTCGGCAAGGTTCGGAATAAGTTATTGTTCGGATTCGAATAAACCACTGTTTGTTTCTTTGAATACTGTTGCCCCTCACCAAAGGCATCAATTTTATGCTTCGCAGCTGTAGCTGCTTGTTGGGAAGTGAACTCGACATAAGCTTGGCTAAAAGTACGTTAGCAAGTCATTGCATAAGAAGCGTATCACTGTCCGTACCCTTTGCTTTTCCCGTTAACTTTGTGTTCCGAGAAGGTAATGTCTTTCAATTCGTCCTCGACCTGAGCCTGGTTGACCCAGCCGCGAATGTCATCGTCGGTATTCCACCAGTGGAGTTCTGATATTAGCAGAGCTGTTGTGGCTAGTGGATCTATGGGGCGGTCATCAGATCCCTCCTTGCGCTTTACACCTTGTTGCTGGGGGGCTTGCTTAGGGATGCTAAGGGCGCCTGCTCCTGATTCGTCCGTGCTCTTAATCTTCTGCTGCTCGTTCATTTTACTGGCATCGTCGTTGGCAACTCTGATATCGACATATTCATCATCTTGCGCCTCTTCGTGCTTTACCCCGTTCGTCTCCTCAGTATGTCCATTGGTAGCCTCAACGCCGTCAATCTTCACATCACCTTCTTCATCCTTTTTGAACGAGCCATCCTGCTCAGTATTGGCATCACCATAGATGTCGATGTCGAATTCGTCGGTATCGGGCATTTTGTCTGTCAAGAACACGAGGTTCTCTTTAGTTTGAAAAATATCTTCGGATTGAAGAGATCTATTGCCTTAATACACCTTGAAATGAGATTGAGCAACAGTAAACGGTTTCTGTGAGAATATGAGAACAAGATCAGCGCGTGAAAATCCTCATCAACAAGCCTTGCGTCTAATATCTGCACACGCAGGCGCGGTATAGGTCTGAAATACATAGGGCAGAATACAAAATACGTACTCCTTCAGCTGTCAAGATTGCGCTTCATGAACCGAGGCCAAATTCTGAAGTCTGATAGCCTTCTGTGGCAGATGCAGACACAATGGAGAGATGGAAGATGAAGCTCTGTGCTTTCAATCTTGGGGAAACACCGGTGCTCGATGCAGGGAAACGTGAAGAGCCAATTGCGGCAGATTGGAGATGGAAGTACAACAGGTCCGCCCTCTGACAAGTACAAGGGCAGGTATAAGGTAGAGTAGGGTAGGGTAGAGTAGCACAAGTAGAGAGTGGTAAGAAGACCAATGCCAGCTGCTGCTCCTCCCTTTGCAAACACGCTTTCCTTTCCCTCCAAGCCTTGCCTTGTCGCGAAATCGCAACTCGATGAGGCGAAAATGGGCGAAGGTTGAGATTGACTTGTATTGGAGCGTATTGGAGCAGCGAACGAACTGTTATGATAGTCGTAGAAAAGCCGGCCCTCGATTCCCAAATATCCCAAATTCCTCGCTCTTCAATGCCGTTGGGTCGAGGATGGCGTTGCTCTGAGTGAAAGAAGAGCAGCTTGATGACTGAAGCCTTGCTACGGTATTACTATGCTCGTACACAAGTTAGGCTTAGCGCAAATACTTATTCAGGAGACCATTCAGACCAAGGTACCCGTGCCCAATAGCAATCATGTGATCGGCGAGATGTGGCATCTTCGCCCAAATTGTTTCGGGGCCGACTAGTTCTATCAGCCTCCCCCTTCGACCTTGAGACCACCTCACCTTCTTGCACCGTCGGCCGTCTGTCTCCTAATAATTACGTCCAAATAATTCAATTCAGTCAGCCTGTACGCTTTCACAGCTGTGTGCACGAATAACACGACACAATCTCGCCCAGTCCCTCCTTTCCAAACTCCTTTCGATTTCAACACCAGAATCGCAAGCATGTCGGACCAAATCCAAGAATTCCTCGATATTCCCAAAGACTTTTTCATCGAAGGAAAACAATTTGTCAACCGGTGCACGAAACGTAAGAAAGCCTCGTGTATTCTGCGCATTCATTGCTCCACCTGCGCCCTTCACACACTGAGGACACGACATCTAGTCTGAGCACCAGAGCTAACTTCCTCTCCTGTAGCCGATCGACGCGAATTCATCAAGATCTCTCAGGCTGTCGGGGTTGGCTTCCTTGTAATGGGAGCAGTTGGCTTTATCATCAAGCTCAGTAAGGCGTTCCTGCCCCTTTCCCATCCTCACCCCTTTCGCTCTGTTCCAGTGGCTTACGAGTTTTCCAGTACACATTCCGGTAAACAATATCCTGGTGGGAGGCGCATAATTTTTGGAATTTGAATTGGTGCAGGGGAAGTTGGGTTCATTGAGTTGTCTGAGATGAGCCGGGTAATGAGAGGCAGACATTCAGCCATGCTCCCGCTATGATAGGGCGTTTCTGGCATGGGGCTGCCATTTGTATCATATTGGGCTGTGTTCAGCGGGTTTGGAAGCATAGCAGTGTTTTATGCATTGGGAGGATACAAAAAATTCCGCCTATCTTGGAACTGCCAAGAATACAGATGCCAATCCGATTCAGAACAGTCGCGCTTGTTGGACCCGGATTTCAGTTCCACAGAAGAGAAGCTTCTCCAAGTGAAGAGGTTAAGAGCGCACTTCCTTCAATTGCTAGCAAGGCCTAGTTGCATGCAGTTTGCAAGAGTCCTTCCAGCCATTCTTACATACCTATTCACTTCTTTACAGTATAGGCGAGATTAACCTAGCTGTATTTTATGGCGTGGCGTATCAATTACCGCTGCAAGCTCAGTATCCTACCATCCATTATGCTCAAGTTCTCTATTCCTTCCTAATACTTGACAATTCTCGGTCGACAGCCAGCAAGCAACTTATGCTATGGCCCAGCGATTTATTAACCTCGCAATATTTCTGGAGCTCCTACACATCTTCTGCGGATAAATTATGTAGGAACACTGTTACTTTTACTTTCACCTAAAAAGCGCCGCAATATATGGTGGGAGTTTATGAGGGGTTGGGCGGTGTCTAGTGAGTCTGTCTATCTGGAAAGCATTCAGCTAGCCTCAATTTGATGTAATAGTGTTTCCAGCTTTTTCAAACCAGCTTCCCTCTGCTCGATAGCCTTTTGCTTTTCTGGTGATTTCGGTATGGTTTTGGTTACGGGGATGGATGCCATCCGCAAGTACTTCCTATATGATGCACCTTCTGCGAGGAAAATAGCGACGGTCTGGATTTCCGACTCTGTCTAAATCAGTCAATATGCTGTAAGTACCTACCTCCTTAAATCGGTGGCCTCCCCCTGCCTTCTACAACCCTCAACCTCCTAGGTAGCGTTGGTCTCACACAATAAGCAGGCATTAGTCCAATAGTCTCATACACACGTAAGCCGCTAAATTTACTGCTGACTCAGACTTCAAAATCTATATCTATAGAGAATGATCTCGATTTTGAATCCTTAGGTACTTTTGAACCGTTCGACTGATCCATTCTGCTTTGATAAGAGAAAGTTGTTGTTCCAACACCACCCCACCATTTGCCCAACGATGGGAGAACTCGCCCCACAGGAAGGTCTTTCGGGAGACGTCAAGATCCTGGAGACTTTCCTCGACAGCAACCCTTCCGTTGAATATATCCGTTTTCAATGGATGGACTATTCAGGCCTTCTGGGCGCTCGTGTCGCTACAAAATCTTTCGCTCTGTCCCTGAGACGAACAGATTCATCGATAACGACCCCGTCACCACTTCTAACCGCGATGATAATCGACAACTCTTTACTGTTTGAAGACATTGAAGTGGGACAAGATGAGCTGTTTGCTGACTGGTCGAGTCTCAAAGTCTGCCACTATGCCCCGAAACATGCAATGGTCATGTGTCTTGTAAAAGAAGGAGGACATAAAGAAGGGCAAGGCTTTCTCAGGTGTCCTCGTTCTCGACTTCGATGGGCATGTAATTCGGCGAAGCAAAAGCATGATTTGGACTTCCTTGTTGGCAACGAAGTTGAATTTTGTATATTTGACGAATCCAGTGGAACGCCAAAACCAATCGATATGGTCGCACATACATATTCGGCGGCTAGTATCAACAACAAATACCTCCCAATAGTCGAAGAGATCGTGGAGTGTATTCAAAATGCCGGGATCGAAGTCCGGCAATTCCACTCTGAGGGAGGCCCTGGCTTGTTTGAAATCTCAACGGAGCCCATGGCACCTCTTCAGGCAGCGGATGCCCTGGTTTACTGCCACGAAACGATCAGGAATATCTCCCGCAAGCACGGTCTTCATGGTACGGTCTATCCAAAACCTTTTGAGAAGCTGAGTGGACTTGGATCTCACATCCATTTATCGATGTCACGCCTGGACAAACACGAAAACTTCTTAGCAGGTTTGTTGGAGTATTGGAGGCCATTGGCAGCATTTTATATGCCCAACTATGACAGCAACCTTCGCGTCAGGCCAGAGGAGCGAATCTTTTGGAGCCTGCATAATAGAACTGCAACACACAGGAAAATCAAGGATGGCCATTGGGAACTTCGAGGTGTAGATGGCACTGCCAATCCGTATCTGGCGCTGACGGCTATCTTGACAGCTGGGGTCATTGGACTCGAAAAGGAGAAGCGCTTGACCATGAAGGACCCAAAGAGAATGGTCTTCGAAGGTATGGAAGACGATGAAGCGACGGATCTTGGGATTTTACATAAGATGCCAACAAGCTTAAAGGCAGCAATTGATAGCTTGAAAGCGGCCGAAGAGTTGAAGGATGCATTGGGTCCAGAAATGATTGACAGATACGTGAAGGTCAAGGCCAAGGAGGAAGAGAACTTTGGAAAGTTGACTGGGTCCGAGAGGAGGGAACTGTCCATGAGCATATTTTGAAGCTTCAAATGGTATTCATTGGGAAATTGTTACGATTGGAGTAGATCTAAAAATCTCAAAGTGAGATCTGAAGGTAATGATTATGGATATAACTTCCAAAACCAAGTTAGAAGAGAGTAGGTTGCTCACGTTATGTGTTTTGTGCAACTCCGGCTTGTTATTTGAAAGGATTAGCCGTGCTTTCTCTAAGATTTTGAATCAAAGAGACCACCGCCAAGAAGCAACCAATATTGTTTCTGATGTATTGCATTTCCTTTTGCATGGAAACATTTATATACAGGAAGGGAAGGCTAGAAGAATACTAAATGCACGTACTCGAGTACCTTATTTGTAAATCCCGAAAGTGGGCTTAAGTCCGCTTATCGGGAGTGGAGAGCTCATTGATTACATGACTTTCGGACGGATTAGTGCATCTGCACATCAACTCCAACTCCACATACACTTATCCCTCAAACAAACATTATATTACATCCTCAGTCTTGCCTGGTCTCTTTCTTTCCCTCAATATGGCCGACTCCCATGGCCGGTCTTTGCAGGATATTCTGGGAGCTTCGTCCAGCTCCAGACCGGCAGACAGACCTTCGCCGGGTGATGTCACGACGTCCGAGAGCGAGGACATGGACTACGAAGCTGTATCCGACGATGCAAGTGTAGACATCAACGATCCCGAATATATCGAGGCAATACTTCGAAATGGCCACCATGATTCCGAGGAGGATGAGGATAACGAAGAGGACGACGAAGAAGACGAAGAAGACGAAGAAGACGAAGAAGACGAAGAAGACGAAGGTATTTCAAACCTCTGCTTCCCCCAGTCCGCGGAAGCTAAACTGCCCCTCCTCCAGATGGGCCGTATGGTGAGCTACAAGTCGAAATCGAAGAAGACGACGATGACCAGGATGCAACGCAATCCGAGGCCGAACGCAGTGAGCCGCCCTACATCTTAACATTTATCCTGACGGTCTTGCTTATATTTCGAATTGCAGCCGCTCGACAACGAAGACAAGTGATCCGGTTGCTGGCAACCTCGGAGCTGGGGCGACTGTTTCGCTTTGCACAGGATGACGACGAGTTCGATATCAATGATGAAGATGGAGAATATGGTCCTATGTGGCGGCGCAGGAGAAGGAGGCCACCGGCAGACCCCACTCGATTCCCGAAAGTCCCAAGTGATGAGGGAACAGAGCTTATGAACTCTGGAACATTTGGTTCTAACGAAGAGGAGTCAGTTAAATTGAGTGAGCGGGGCAGCATTGGAAAGAAAAAGAAGCTCGCCAGACGCATACTGGATAGAGAGCTGGCAACAGAAAGCCATGCGAAGCAAAGGCTCAATCAGAGGCTAATGGCTCAGGTAAAGATCGAGCGTCCAGTCACTAGAACCATGACTAATGAGCTTCCAGGGCATGATACCAGCTTCAAATCCGGACATGGTCATCCATTACAACCAGCCTGTTTACTCGGGCCAGTTTTCGGATGATGGTAACTTCTTTTACTCCGTAAATAAGGATTATAAAGTCCGAATGTATGATACCTCGAACCCATACAAATGGAGGTACTACAAGACTGTCGAGTATCCTTTTGGCCAATGGACCCTTACGGATGCTTCTTTAAGTCCCGACAACAAATACCTCGCATACACGTCCATTCGCAGTACCGTTTGTCTCGCACCTACAGACCCAAATGACCAAGGCGATCCTTATTCGTTGGACCTCGCAGATACGGGGAGACAGCACTCAGACATGTACCGCGCAAGATTTGGAGGTTCTTTTGGTATCTGGTCCATCCGCTTCTCCGGGGACGGTCGAGAATTAGTAGCTGGTGCTTCTGGAGGAGCAATCGTGGTGTACGATATTGAATCTCGCCGCACGACCCAGAAAATCAACGGACATGATGATGATGTCAACGCTGTCTGCTTCGCCGATCAGTCTTCACCTCACATTCTTTATTCTGGATCAGATGATACGACTCTCAAAGTCTGGGATACTCGCAGTATGGGTGATAGCCGAGCAGCCGGAGCTTTCGTTGGCCACATTGAGGGGCTGACGTACATTGACAGCAAGGGAGACGGCCGTAAGAGATACCAAATGTTATTCCGAGTATACATACTAATTAAGTTGCAGGTTATATTCTAAGTAACGGCAAAGAGCAGAGTATGAAGTTGTGGGATCTCCGCATGGTCATGTCTCCCAGTGACTTTACTGCTCTCAGACCATCCAGGCGAACTCTTGAACCCCGCTTTGACTATCGCTGGGGAGCATACGACGAGGATGATTGGTACAAAGACCCCAATGACAACTCCCTCGTAACTTTCAGGGGTCATCGTGTTTTACGGACCTTGATCAGATGCCATTTCTCACCCCCTGATAGTACCAATTCCAGATACGTGTATTCTGGAAGTGAAGATGGAAAGGTTTATATTTGGAACATGGACGCAACTATTGCTGGAATAGTAGATGTGCAAGGTGCAACCAAAGACACGAGACCCCCTCACGATGAGTATGGTGCTGCTATGGCTTGGAATGGCATTGAAGATAACTCCCAAACCCACTGGAGAACCTGTGTCAGAGATGCCGCCTGGCATCCTAATGCTCCAATGATCGTTGGTAAGTACTCCACACTGTTGATCAAAACTCTCAAATGTTGATAATTTGATTATAGCTTCCGCTTGGAGCGGATACGGAATGAACACTGGCACTTGCTCAGTGCACTCTTGGAACGATGGAGCGGAAGAAGATGAGGCAGAGCCAAAGATGGGGCTGCGCGTCAATCAGAAATTGGAAGTTGACCCATCTCTGTACCCTGGCCAGCAGGAGAGGCGTTATGGTGTTAGACATCGGGGCGTTTAGGTGGGTATGATGATAATGATTGATTGAATGCCCGCGGTATCCGGAAAGGGAGTATCCAACATTTTGGTTAATTGCACATATGGGAATACGGCTCGTTAGGAAACAGGATTTGCATGGGCGTCATATGGAGTGATAGGTTTTGGGCCAGATTTACATTCATCTGGTATAGTACAATGAATTATACAAACACCCCTCTATTCAATCTTCGGGCGATGTAAGCAATCCAGATATTTGTGTTTTACCTGTGAGAGTCATGATCTCTATAGATGCGAGGCATATAAAAGATAAGATCATTTCTTCCCTTGGAAACGGGCTTCCCAACGGGTAATACGGGTCCAATCCGTAGCGGTGACGGGCGGTAATTCAACCTGCTAGGAACCAGCCGGGCGGTTACCCGTGAATATACGGTACCCGAGCTAGTGGCCGGGATATAATAGATCCGGCCGAGAGCCAATAGACAGCTATTATCATGCTTAGCCTTTTAGCCCCGCTTATACCTCGCCCCACTATGGCTTTTAGATAGCTTCTCTATAGGAGTACTATAGCATTTATAGGGGGTGTTTAGAAGGGGAAAATAGGGACTCTAACCCGGCGGGTATACCGGTAACCGGCGGATTTATATTCTACCCGCTAAAAGTCTATCCGGGTGATACCCAGAGCCCTCTTACTCGAATACCCGCGGGCTGACCCGTATTTATTGGGAAGCCTGCTTGGAAAAATCAAGCTTAAAACTTAAGTACTCAAAACCTGGAATCCGTCCAGAGTAGGAATCTGCTTCATAGGAGAGATATCTATATATATAATGATATTTGAGTTTTGGGGATGCGGAAGAGGTTAAAGATACTGCCGAAATACGCACATCCTGAAAAAATGGTAGATCATTTGGCCCTTGATGACACGGCAATCTACCCAGGTTTGCGTTATAAATACATCGTCAGGATCTATCGTTGCAGCATGTGAAAGGGCTATTCAAGACCGGACCGCTATCTTGAATTTGTTGAATGACGCTTCATAAACATACTGAAAACAGCCGAGCTGAAGTTGAGCCCGATGGTAAATGACATTACCTTATAGCATCTGCATCGTCGCGCATACAGGCTGTAAATGGATGTTGTAGAGATGACTGCTGATATATGCTGAACCTTCAATCTATGGAGCTTCTGGCAGATCGCAAACTATGACATCTAGATATGCATGTGTATCGGCCTGTTGGCATACCAGATATTCGAGATAACTTTGTTCCTCTCAGAAGCTTGATTTGCATGCAGGAGATCGCGGCTGAGGGAGCGGGAAGTTTGTTCTATAATCTGGAGCAGGAGCTCTACGGGAAGGGTCTCTAGAAATTCGAACATTGGAGAGCATTGGGTCTTGATGGCCTATCGCGGGCGAGAAAAACAGGCAAATTGATGTGGTGCTTGGTGCGGAAACAACAACACTTCTTCACTACGTGAAATGGGGAGTGTCTGATGGGAGCGAGGTGCCCAGACCAGTGATTGACATATTCATCAAAGGTCTTTCTGGTAAGAAAGTTCCCGTGAAGAAGTTGTGGGCATTGCGTATTCTGAGAAAATTCATGATGATTGATGCTTAGGAAATGTAGTAAATGTGATTCAAGTTGTGCGAGAATGGATGGAATAAAGAGTAACTCCAACGTTAATGCTAAATATCTATTTTTCTCTACTGCGACACTTACGAAAGTTCTCTCATACCTGCCTAGGTATGTATCAAGTATACTAGGAGGAAAAATCGACTATTTCACTTAGTGACTCTTTAAACGATCTTTAAAGTTCAGTGCCTGCAGTCAATACCAGGTAGGTACATATACTCGAGTAAGCCCGGCGACTAGCCGATTTTGATATTTTATACGAACGGAACTCTGGATTTTATGTGCTTAATTCATGAAGAAAAAATGATTAAAGAAAGGAGAGAGTTGCTGCAAAGAACATCGGGTATGACTTACTTGCTATGAGAAGTCATGAGGCGGTTGGGGCATCTCTAAGCGCTAACTTGCAAGGAATGTAGTAAGAACGGCTGAACTTAACACGAGTAGGATTCGATAGGGGGTTTCGCATCAGAAAAAGAGCTCCGTATCTACCTAGGTACTCAACCCTTCCCCTCCAAAAGCTATACTCGTTTTCAATTGGCTCCTTACAAGGGGTGATGTATCGAGCTACTTGTAATAAAAAACGACGACGAGACCGATTTGGGGTAGAGACCATGAAGTCGACTACCAACCCAGTACGAAGTACAACAGCTCCCAATAATTGCTCTATGGTGCACTTGCACCTGCACTGGAGAAGACACTCGATGATGGGACAAAATTCAGGCGAAAATAAGAATAGCTTCTCTAGTTTCTCTGCTGTAGAAGAGCACAGCAGCGAAGGAACGAAACAGATGCCAAGACTTGGGTTGAAGCGCATCGCACCACATTAATGCAGCCCCCATAAACTAATTGAAAAGGCACAGACAGTACACCACATCTATACAGCATCGTCTGAGAGTATAAACAATTCTTGAAGCCTGATGAACCTCGGTTCTGCTCCGTGTACTCAATACCTCAGGTACTGTAGTTTGAAGAAGCCGAAACTCTCAAGTAGAAGCTGACGAAGCGTGCCGTAACATGACACGGCCCGGACTCAGTTTACCTAATTCCAACCAGCGTGGTGAATGGATAAGATATCGTGCCACTACTGTACTCCTCTGCTTGTCCATGCAGATCTATAATCCGTAGTGCTCCCCTATAGTACACTACTGTACCGTACTGTATGTACATCGGAAGAAAGCCGAGAAGCAGCATCAGACGAAACTAGAATTACCGTACCGTCGAACACAAACAATAATGCTGTGCTCGCATCGTTTGATGTAAAACAGGTCCCAATCGTGGAAATATAGAGGATACGAGAATACTGTAAACAATTCCTATCGCCCAACGGCTGGCTGTTGGTTGGAAGCAACAGCAGCAGCAGTATCCGAGCGTCTAATCGGAAGCCCCTTTTTAATATTGCCCTGCCCAATCCCATTGCCATGCCCCCGTTCGGAACTCCCTGCCCCTGCCTCCCCCAAGCTTCCTCGGGCGTTCCAAGAGCACACACACCCACCCACTCACTCCAGTTGCTTGTTACAGACCTGCATCAAGTTGTCGACCTGCAGAACCTCGCCCAGCTCCAGGTCAGGCTTCACCACTCCCTTCTCCCTCTCTCGCTCACACACGATATCTGCAACTGAAGCCCGTCTTGTGCAAGATAGCCCTCGACCTTTACCCACCAGGACCTGGAACGATTGTCCACCTCCACCTCCACCTCCACCTTCACTTCCCATTAGCCTCGACTGTATCTTCGATCCTCTCCCTGCCTCTGCCTCCGCATCTCGATAAAGCCACCAGCTGCAGGTCCATATCAGATCAACTTGCTCTTCTGCACCGAACGCACACGAACCCCATCTTCATCCATCCAGGCGCGTCGAACCGAAACTCGTCGCAGCTCTCTGACCAGCACCTGGTCCGTCCTACACGCTCTTTGCAGGTACACAGCAGCCTTGCTTCACCCAAGCACCCACTCACCAAAGCGGCGGGATAGCCAGCTTCCGATGTGTCAAAAAGATCTAACCTTTATGCAGACGTAGCCTCCTATATCCAACAAACATCCTCGAGACCCCACGGCCTCATATACACCGATACACCGCTGCCTACCACCCAAACTATATCCAATAAACATGGCCGCTCCAGGAACCCAATCGCTCAAGGTTTGATTTCCTGCGCTGCAAACATATTGCGTGCATAGACACCTAGGCTGACTTCAATTCTACTCTACAGTGTGTTGTTACCGGTGATGGTGCTGTTGGAAAGGTATATACAGATTGGATCCCACCAAGGCGCTCCTGATAGCTAACATCCGTCAAGACATGTCTTCTCATATCCTACACAACGAATGCCTTTCCCGGCGAATACATTCCTACAGTGTGAGTTTGGATGTACCTCTTTTGAGTACAGCGGCTGATGCCCCTTAGGTTCGACAATTATTCTGCCAGTGTGATGGTGGATGGGAAACCGATTAGCTTGGGACTGTGGGATACTGCTGGACAAGAAGATTATGATCGACTTCGACCTCTTTCATACCCTCAGACCGACGTCTTCCTCATCTGCTTCTCTATCGTCAGCCCGCCATCTTTCGATAACGTTAGAGCCAAAGTACGTCCAAAGCCTTGCTTTTCAAATGCTATGCTAATGTTATATTGCGTAGTGGTTTCCAGAAATCGATCACCACGCCCCATCAGTGCCCATAATCCTTGTCGGGACGAAGTTGGATTTAAGAGAGGACCCGGCAACGTTGGAAAGTTTGAGACAGAAGCGGATGGAACCGGTATCATACGATCAGGCTCTAATCATTGCAAAGGAAATCAGAGCCCACAAATACTTGGAGTGCTCAGCTTTGACCCAAAGGAATTTGAAGAGCGTGTTTGACGAAGCTATCCGGTTAGCAATATCTTCTTTTCTTATTCGCTTCAGATAAACTTATACTGATGTCCTATCTCCAGAGCGGTTTTAAGCCCAAGACCGCCGCCAAAGGCAACGAAGAAGGGGAAGTGCACCATTTTGTGAAAGATACCCTGGCGTTGTAGTGTTGCGGTGGAGAGTTTGAGTGCGAGCATTATATCAGAATATGTCCGTTGGAGAGATGGGTTGGGATTGCAGCTGTCATTTCTCTTCGTCGTTTAGAGATGGAAGTACGAGCTTCATGTTTACGTAACAGCACCAAAGGAGCAGCATGTCCGAAGAACCACCCCGCCCGCATTTTCTCTTCTATCGAAACCTTTTTCGATGTACTTGCTATCTTTAGCTTCTGCTATGGATTAGCTAGTACGCGCATCTAGGAGATATCCCATTTCCTGTAGATAATGCACGGTGGAGTAATGATGAAATGACCTTCAGGCATAGCATTTCCTTTCCGACAGGCGTACGTACTTTTTAGTTTAAATGATATACGGTATATTGGTTCTATTCTACACCTAATACTCCATCCGATACGCCTAGCTTATGCACGTGGTGAACCAAGACAGAATATCATGCGCTCTCTCAGACCCGGACTTGCGTTCTACGACTCGGGTGGATAGCACTTTCGTCGATAGCAGGGGCATCTTTCTTTTCCAATTTGACCTTTTCCTCTTCCTGTATCCTACGGAAGCGTTGCTCGTTCAGCTTCTGGTTCTTGCCTTCTATCTTCTGCCGTCTCTCTTGCGTATTACCTCCTCCACCAGCACTAAACGACAAATCAGCAAAGGTTTCTACAGGAAAGGATAACATAAAAACTTACGTGAGCTCCACGTTGATCTTTCTCGATGGAGAAACGCCATCATCGAACATGGAATGGTGGAACAGTTTGAGACAAGTCTTCATATGATCATATCCATCGAATTCAACGAAAGCGCAACCCTTGGACTCGGTAGGCTTTTCCTTCTTCGTGAGAAGGCGGACGGACTTGGGCTTGACGGATGCGAAGTGTTTTTGTAGAGACTCTTTCGTTGCGCTGAAAGGTAGGTTGCCTATTTAGATCATTAGTTTACTTAAGTTTTGCGAAGGAGTGATAGCGCGAGACCTACCAATGAAGCAGATAAACCTAGCAGCAGCAGCAGCCTTTTCTCCTTCCTCACCGGTCCCCTTGGCCGCAGCGTCGCGTTTCTTGGCTCGGTTGCGGTTGTTCTTCTTGGACTTCTTCTCCTCCGCATCTCCATCCCCAGCAACCTCCTCCTTGGACGTGGGGTCCTTGGCGGCAGTCCCATTCGCAGCCGCGGCAGTTTCAGCAGCCTCTTTGGCCTTTCTCTCCGCCTTTCGCTCTTTCTTCGACTTTTTGGGCGCTTCTTCCTCTGTCACTGGCTCTTGGACTGGTAGTTCGACGGCTGAGGTTTCGCTTGGCTCTGCTTTCGAAGCCTTTTTCGCTTTCTTCGCCGCCCTCTTAGCCTCCTTATCCTCATCCACGTCCTCGACAGCGTCTTTATCCTTCTTGCTCTTGCTCTTCTTCTCTTTCTTCGCAGCCTTCTCTTCTTCTACCACATCTTCATCCGCGCTCCTCTTTCTCTTCTTCTCCTTTGGCTTTTCCTCCGCAACTACATCTTCGCCTGGTAAATCGGGGATTGCGTCTTCGGCCTTGCGCTTCTTGGCTTTTCGTTCTGCCCGCGTGGCATCGTTGCTTCCTTTCTTTGTTGAGGCGCCCATGTTTGGTGGTCGTTGATTCGAAGAGGGGCTTTTCGAGAGTTTTCACTTTTTGGAATAAATAATTTTTAGCGGGGAAGACCCTTGGAATGACGGCACGTGCGAACAATAAATCGGTGGGTATATTTATTAATTTACATTTGATAGAAAGCATTCAGTAGCTTTTTTATTCTCAAGATAGGGAGGATGGAGGACATTGCCAGTCGAGGAAAGTTTTCTCGATACAAGCAATAAACAGAAACTGGAAATGGCTTAAGTCTCGACTTAAACTTCGATAACATCATCTAAACTAAGCCATCAAGTTCGGAGCTCGTTACACATGAGCTCCAACACAACTACTAAAGTTCCAAAACATCCTTATAGAGATACTAGAAGCTCTCCTGCTTCATGGGTGTCCTAGTTGGGGCAACTGGAACAAAACGAAATACAATGGATACTGATAGTAACGGCAAAGGTTTCCTACCCAAACGTGCCCACACAGGGAACAATGTTGACCAGCTTCCCTCTAATCCAATCCAGGTCCAGGCCGAATATTTGCTCAAGTTTGCTCAAAAGAGCCCCAAGTATTCGGCTTCTGTCTAACGCGAGTATCGGCTGAGGTCGACAGAGAGCGTGTTTTTGTGGTACTGCCACAAAGAGTGCTAAGTAAGTCGGGTTTAAACCGTTCTTCTGCGTTTGCGAGTTCCAGAGGTGACCCTCTTACTTATAATTGCACAACCCTTTTCAATGAAAGTGAGCTGTGAAACCGCCTTCCACTCCGTACATTTTACTCATTAATCCCGTGCTTAAAGTACTCAAGGAAACTGGGAACTCAGCAACACTTGTGTGGAAAAGGTTCCGCAGTCTCATCTGTCACAAATCAGATATGATACTGCCACAAAGCGATATGCCATACCGGAATATATTTTCTAGTAGAATAAGAGCTGTATGCCGTTTTGATCGGCGGCGTATCTCTCCTTGAATTCCGATTGCCCAAGCCAAACAATCAGTGGCACTTGCGTGTCTTTCATCTCCAGGATTCCCCGTTTCT
Organism: Lachnellula occidentalis; assembly: GCA_007821535.1. NCBI lineage: Eukaryota > Fungi > Ascomycota > Leotiomycetes > Helotiales > Lachnaceae > Lachnellula > Lachnellula occidentalis. The sequence continues at coordinate 23,099 of QGMI01000059.1, read as the reverse complement.
TGAGATCTATGTGTGAAGCATCGATAACAATTCTTTCCAGCCGGTCAACTGCCAAAGCACCTAGATTTTCGTCAGTACTAAATCCCCCAGAGGCAGTATGAGGAACAAACCGTCGTCCATTAAGTCCTTCAGACGAGTCGGTGTTCCAACTGCAATGCCAGTTCTTGTAGTTTTGAGGAATTTGATCGAGTCTTGCAGCTTGATATGTTTCGCGAACAATTTCGCAACGGTTGCGTCTTTCGTTTGTAAATTTCGTACCACTCTAGATGGTATAGTTAGAATAGCTGCCAAACTTTTACATAGTAAGCACGCACCTTGCGATTTCCGCTGCTCTCAAGCCAGCCGCAGTGACTATGATGGTATGCGGTGAGCCATTTTTCTTTGACGCCGACCAAAGTTTTGTTGTATTTCCTGCAAACTTCTCCAAGAAGCCGGGCAGATTGTCTAGGTTTCTTTCTTTATCCCATACCGTCGTGTCCTTGATTGCCTTTGCTATAAACGCATTAGACAGGCCTCCTGGAAAAATATGTTATATGTACCTGGGATGTATTTGTCCTCCAACTCTATTGAGCTCAAATCACTCTCGTATCTTCTCGTTCGCTGCGCGACATAATCTGCCAACAGCTGGCTGTTCATGTGCGAAAATGCTTTGTTGATGCCAGCTTCTAAGTCTAATTCATCTTCCTCAATCTCCTTGGCCTTGGCCTTAGTCTTGGGCTTCTTCTTCTTCCCCGCAGGAGCTTCAACAGCGTTGGTTTCCTTGGTTGGATTTCTCTTTCTCTTCTTGTTTGTGGGTAGAGAAGCCGGTGGTCCAGGGCTCGCAATTGAGACCTCAACGAGGGGATCTTGTAAATTTTCCTGGTCGGCCATTGTTGGAGAGGTACCGCTAAGAAATCAGAGTTATTGAGTTATTGGATTGACGGACTCTAGTTGTAGCATTTATTTTCTCTTGAAAGAAAATAGCTGCATTTCTGCCACTTGACCGCCCTGGCTCGGTGTGGGCGCGCGGGGCCAGCTTGCCTTAGTGCGGGGCTACCGTAAAGCGTAACGCGACGCGTGCAGGGACCTCGACCTCCAAGGTCTTTGAAGTCCATAACAAATCCATGCGGTGGGATAGGATGGGATGAGCAGTCTTTTACAACTACGCCAAATCGGAGAACAGACAAGTCGCAACTGATGGTAACCTCTATCGCCATATTATACCTCGAATGCCAGTATTGTATCATAGTTCCTTCCTAAACATCAGACATGTCTACAAATCCACCAGATGGCAATGCTCCGCCAGATGGCTCTTCTGCGCGACCTCCACGAATAACTCCTCGAAACTCCGACTCAGATGATGTCCTTATTGCTGCGGCTGCAAAAGAAACCCCATATGGCACTCTGCGCCAGCTTGCGAATTTTCCAAGACCGACAACACCCCTGCGCCGGGCTTCTAGTGCAGGCCCCCTCTCCCAACGATCAACTCGACGAACGCCTGCAGGCCAAGTGAGAACACCCGGCGCTGCGCAGAGGATATACGGCTCTGGTAGGAGGGCTGTCGTAGTGACCCCGCATGGTCGAGCTGCTCAGCGAGGATTGGAGGCCCGAAGAGCTGGACTCACTCCCGCTAGAATGGACAGGAGGAGAAGTGGGAGACAGCAAAGAGAAACCCCGAGAGATGCACTCAGAGCACTCAGTCGCATTCTAGCCCCAAAGACACTACCGATTGTACCAACACCGCACGGCCCCAGACCTCCCAATGTTAACTTTCGTTTACCTGGAGAAGATGACTTGGACGATGGCCCTGAGCTCGAACGTCCTCGTCTGTCACTACCTATTGGGGATGAGGAGGATGATGACGACAGTCTTTTACTTCCGCCACAATCGGCAGGTCTGGAGGATGAGAATTTTACTGTTCAGTCTGTTGAGCTTGGCCGCAGGGCCATCAGTGAACAGCCGCTCAATCGATTTTCGAGGGGAAGCTTTGGAAGTGTCAGATTAAGTGACCAATTCGCGGACATGAACCAATTGGACTTCGATGGACGAGATGCTTATGATTCAAGTATTATGACTGGACGAGACTTTGAGGATGACGATCTCCCAGGTGATGTTTCTGGGTTTCCAGGGTGAGTTTAATTTTCAAGCTGGCGCACCCCCTCGCATCCATGTGTTGCTGACAGCCGTAGTGATAACACGGAAACTTTGAGAGACCTGGGTCTTGACCGCGGTCGCATATCTTTAGCATCAGGTCGCAACAGCGAGATTCGACCAGGAACAGTTCCAGCAGATGACACCGAAACATTTGTATTCACAGTTCCTCCAAGAGATATAACCGAACTACAGGAGTCGGATCAACCGGAGGAGGCCTTGATTCAGGTCGAGGATGAAGTTCGGTATGAGGTTCCGTACGATATCCCTGATGAGGATGTTCCGGATGAGGAGGAGGACGAATTGGACGATATTGGTAATGAGGACCATGATTTGGCGAGCAGCCCCCCTCCAGCAGACATGGACATCAGCCTGCAAGATACTACGCTACGAGAGGGCGATCTAGCAAGCGCTATAAAAGTTAAGGCTGCGAGGAAGAAGAGGATGAAGATCTCCAAACATGGAATACAATATCCTTCCCTTCCAGTTGGCGTTGTCAAAAAACTGGCAACGTCATATGCACGAATGGGCGGTAACAGCCGAACAAAATTAAGCAAAGATACCCTGGATGCTATCATGCAGGCATCGGATTGGTTTTTTGAACAAGTCAGTGATGATCTGGGGGCATATGCGAAGCACGCAGGCCGAAAGACAATTGATGAGAGTGATATTGTTACATTAATGGCGAGGTTTGTCCTTCCATCCCCATCAGATTATACTGGTACATTTGACTCAATGTTGGAAATAGGCAACGCCAGACAAATGCTACTACAACCCCATTTTCTCTTGCTGAAAAGCATCTACCCCGAGAGCTGCTCCAAGATCTACGAATGGTACCTCCGCCAAAGCTGAAGAAAGGCCGACAGCTTCAAAGAGTGGCAGAAGAGGCCGAGGAATGAGACGAGGATCTGCCGAAATGCAGTCGTGCGGCTAAGAGCTTAGGACTTGGAGGGATTTGATGATATTTACGACTTATGACCACTCTTTGTTTTGGCGTACTCGGCGAGCTATATCAGCAGGAGGTTTTTTGATAACCATCCAAAGCATTACGGACGTAGCTGCAGCAAGGGCGTACCTGTATAACGTGTAAGCATAGTGCATAGAGTGTGTGTACCACATGAATCGGAAGATAGGGTATCAGAAAAAATCTCTTCTGGGGGAAGTGTTGGACGATGAGCTTTCCCTCAATTGCTCAAACGAAGCGTATGAGTCGAAAGGCAAATCCAGTTTTCCCAAAAGTCTCCCCACTTCTATCGATTGACTTGCTTGCTTTTGATTCAAGATGTGACAACGAAGAGATGTTGTTCACTAACCACGTAAAGATATATTGAGCATGGTTATTCCTCAGATTGACCTCCGCCGGCCTCCCAATTGGAATTCCTCTAGCCTCTCTATCCCACGCCTTAAGAAGGTCCGGTTCTATATTAACCCATTAGTACACGTCCATAAACAGCGGCTGTAAGACGAACGCATCGTTTCCTCAATCCACACGGCCTGGCTCCCTGTCAACTGGGCCATTTGCTTAACATCCGGAAAGTAAAACTCCTGTGTGCTGGGATTGTTATCCGGGGTAAACATGTTCTTCTTCCACGGCTCCCGCAGCAGCCCCTCGACCGTAACTTCTCCCTGCGGCAATCCGTCAGGTCTATCCTTCTGCTTCTTGTGCTTCTTGTCAATCCAGCCTCTATTCACAAGCACGGTTGTGCCCTCACCCTCTCTTTCTAGTGGCGTAATGACCAAGTATCCATCATGACCATCCTGCAATCGGGGCCCTATAAGCATCTCTTGGTCATGTCTGTAATGTCCCGTCGCATAGATTCTCCTGTAATCGAATTCGTTGATTGCATTGGGGTCAATGTGCGGAGGTAGTGGGAGGGGATCTCGGACGAGCCGGTCTTCGAATTTGGCCATTAATTTGGACTTCCAGTCCAGGCGTTGCACTTGCCATGTCCCGAGGGCGAAAGCTGTGATTGGGATGAGAGCTATTGTGAGGTCAGCGAAGGCGATTGGCATCCCAATGAACGTCCAAGTACCTAGAATTATCAGACCAGGCCCGTGTCTCTTTCCTGCTCGTACCAAGCTGGGTGGGTTGTCTACAATGGACATGAAATTCGGGTCGTCGCCAGGCTCTTGTTTGGACCGCCGAGAGCTTCTAGAGATTTGCCTGCATGCTGGGCATTTGAAAATTCGGGGACTCCAAGGATCTGTCGACAAACGTTTAATAGGGGAATTCCGGTGCACCTGGCGTAATAAGGACCTCGAAATATTCATGGCTGCTGGTGTTAACAGCTCCCCGCTGATGGTACAAATATGCTGTAATAAAAGACGTACGGCGGCGTGGTACTGAAGCCCGGTAGAACTTCGGTCTACAGCTAGGAAGACACATGCCTTCCCGCCCCTCCTGAGGCTGTAGCTGGATTTCCAATCACGTCCACATCCATTGTTTGTCAACACGATCCAGCAGTCACTTCATTCAACATGTTCCACGATGGTGACCTGCAGAGTGGCATCAGCAAAGCCCTAGAAGAATCAAAACTGGTAGCATGCTTTGTGACTGGTATTGACCTCCTTTCAGCCTTGTGTTTCGATATACCCCTAGTCTCAGCTAACAGCCTATAGACGAGGAGGAGGAAAGTAACAAGTGGGAAACTGAGTTCATTCAGGAGCCAGATGTAAGTTTCGAAGTCCGCAATTAATACCGGCATTGTAACTAACATTTATATAGTTGAAAGCGTCATTAGCTGAGCAGACGATCCTCCTACGTCTCAAAGCTGGCTCACAGGAGGCAGCCTATCTTGCTGCCATATTCCCATTACCAAAAACTCCAACACTTGTGGTCATTAAGTAAGTTTAGCAGAAATTGGCTGTGTTCTCTGCTTTATACATGGCTACATGGACTATAGATGAAAGGCAGCCCTTACATCCACCCCTCCCATGTTGTTTCCTGGACTTCAATGTGGTATTGGTGAGAACTAACTATTCGTCTAGAAATGGTGAGCTCAAGGAGTATTTGGCTGCTGGAGTCACCAGGGAAGAGTTCATGCGGCGGATGGGAGTCGTTTTAGGATCACGTGTAGTTGAATCGCATTCAAGCCAGGAATCCCAACCACCAGTGTCAACAGCCACTACCAGTGGTGAGGCTATCCCGGTACCAACCAGTGAACAACCCTCGTCTGCAGTACCGACCAGTCAGCCGAATCAGCAATCAGCAGCCAATCTTCTCGCAGAGAGGAGTGCCCGCCTACAACAGCAGAGAAAAGAGCAAGAAAAGAAGTCAAAAGGAAAGGGTAAAGCTCCAGCGGACCCTAAACCCCAAGAAAAGTCTCCAGCAAAGGCCGCAGCTTCACCCGCGGACATGAAATATGCGCTTATGCAAAAAAAGCGCCAGCAAGATGCTAAAGATGAGCGGGCTCGTATTCTTAAGCGCGTGGAGGACGACAAAGCCCAGAGAAGACAGGATGCAGCGGAACGAAAGGCCGCCAGATCCAAGCCAGATGCCGAGTCCGACAGTCAATCCTCGGCCACGGTGCCTTCTTCAAGCCGCAGCAGTCACCCGTCAACTCGGTCAGCCGAATGCGCTGTGCAAGTCCGACTTTTCGACGGATCCACAATCAGATCACGCTTCCCATCCTCAGGTAACCTCCGTGTCCACGTCAGACAATGGATCGATGAGCAGCAGGAGCGAGACACGCCTTATACCTTCAAGCAGGTCTTGACACCTCTTCCAAACAAAAATATCTCCATCTCAGAGGAAGAGGAAACCCTCCAAACACTCGGCCTTACTCCGAGTGCGACTTTGATCTTAATAGCCGTTGATGGCTATACCTCAGCATACGAGGGTGGTGGAGCTGGTGGACTTGTCTACAGAGGTGCGTCCGCAGGGTATAATATAGTATCGTCTAGTATTGGTATGGTTACTGGAGCCCTCGGCAGTCTCCTTGGTGGTGGTGGAGCTGCGCCTGCACAAGAGGATCACGGGAACGCGCCTTCTGCTTCGATTCCATCTACGTCTATCAATGTCAGGACATTGAGAGATCAACAGAGGTCAGATGATGAGCAGTTCTACAACGGAAATGCTGTAAGTTCGTTCCATCCGCCTAATGGAAAGATTAGCTGACATAACAGCTCAACTTCGAACCGAGAAAGGACGACGATGATAAGAAAGAGGACTAGAAAGCATGCTGGTCGGGCGTCAGAAACTAGTCGATGACCAGCAATACCAAGGGATTCATCCAAGGTATAATGCCTCGCGGAGTCTACGTACTCTATCATCGGGGTGGAGAGAGAGCTTTATCAGTAATGGGCACAGATTGTACTTCTCATAATGGTGGAAGCCAAAGCGTATCGTCGGACACATGATCATGGTCAAGGAAGGGTTGGTCTACCTTCATTTAAACCATAAGAAAACAGCTTTGAAGTCACTACCTGAAAGGTGTGGAAACAGCTTTGTATTTGTATAAGCACGAAAAGACATTGGTTCCTCCACTTCGCTGAATCTTAGCTCATGTTTTATTGTGAAGTGCAAAATATCATTTTCATATTACCTGGTTTACAAAAAGTGGGCAAATTATAAATTGTATTTCCCTCGCTGCTATGTATGAAGCCCTGTTCCCTGAGAACGTTTGACGGCATTTCTAGTTACTTGATCTATTGGCCGAAACTTACCAAAATCCGAGGTGCGCCATCAGTTTTTACATCTTCTGGTGTCGAGGGAGATGAAATACAGTGTGTACAGGCACGAAGCGTTCTTTTGGATTTCCAAGCAGCGTCTTAGACATTCAACTAGCAGCATATTTCATCTATCTAGCTGTCTAGCAAGAATCTCTTCTCAAGCTAGTACTATGGATCGCTGGGACATGGCAGCCTACTTCGGATATTCCGACAACGCACAGCGCGAACTTCCACTCGTAAGTACTTCTGGTAGCCGCTACATGCACTCATCCAAATGGATGCTCTTGTAAATCATCAATCCGCTCTGCATCCCCGAGCATGTTGTCAAATGCTGGGACATTAGAATTGTCCGGTCCGGAACTGATAATACTGCTTATCTCGGCAAGACTTTGCTTCTCCTTCCCAGAGCTCGCATTGTCGATCCAGGTCTCGTCTAGCAGCAAACGAGATATGTCCATCTCGCCCATGTTACTGGTGAAAGGAGCTGTCATCGACCCGCCCCAATCGAAAGATTGAGAAAAGGCCAGACCTTCCGAGGACTCCATGGCAGGCGGATCTGAGAAGGTATTGAAATTGTCCTTGAAGTGGTACAGTGAAGTCTGGGGCTGTAACGGCATGCCTTTTGATGAGTCGTCCTCGGTTGAAATGATTTCTTGAATTCGTAAACCTTCACGGCTGGGAAACGATTGAAGAGAGGAAGATGGATGCTTGGTTGCACTTTCTCCATTCTCATTTTCAATTCTGTCTCTCCTACGTTCACCCGATGTCTTCACTGGCTGAACAGGAGGTATAGCCGATTGCAGACCGTTCGCTACTGGATCCGGATCCGAATGCTCTCTATCTTTCGCTATTGGCCGAACGTGTGGGGGTTGCTGCTCGAATTGAGTACCAACGTGTTCTTTGCTAGATGCATCTCCTTTATCTTCGCTACGGAACTTTTCTGGGTACTTGTTTCTAAACCGGTCTCTCAAATCTGTAGGCTGTCTGGTTTGGAGGTGGAACCTAGGATCTCTCTGGATTCGTGTCCAAGCAGGACCATGTAGGTTATACCCATCGAGAATTGCACGATCTTCTTGCTCGGTGAAAGGCCTCCTTTCCCTGCGGTGAGACTTGCGAAAAGGCCCTGCAATACCTAATTGAGCAAGGTCTGCCATCTTCCTTCGATGGGCGCGGCTTTTCTTAGCTTTGCTCGAACTCCCTTCGACGGAATTGGGATTGGCTGGTAGGTCATCGTCATCAATAAGAATATTCTCAGACATCAAACTCGACTTCGACTTTCCTTGTAGGGTACTCTGGCCAGAGGTTAATTCTGCTTGTTTGAAGCCTTTACCGTTCCGATCATTCTCGCGCAATTCAGCAGGGCAGCACGTTCTGAAACGGTCCTTGAGATCAGCTCCAGATCGCTCATTGAACAAGAAATCCGAGTCCTCGAGAATGTCCGTCCAATTGCCTACACCGTGCTTATACACTCCCAACAAAAGATTATCAGTCTCCTCTTCCGTCCATTTCTTCCTGACCCGAACATCCTTCCTCTTCTTGCTACTCTTAGTGGCTACAGTCTTCTTCTCGATTTCTTTCGGCAACGTGCATTTCGAAGGTTCTTCGACTTCTTTGACGCTGGTGGAGACAATATTTAAACTGTTTCTGCCGTGGCTATCGTGAAAGGAGCTTGAGGCTATTGGAGGAAACAATGCTGCTTGTGGGGGAGGTTCGAACAGACCGATAATGATTGGAGGCACTACCTGTTTAGCAGTTTTGTGTTTCTTCAGCGGTTGAGGAAGCTGGACGAAATCATCTTTGCTGTTCTCCACAATGAGCCGTTTCTTTGATGGTATACTGGCCGCGCCGCCTGTATCGTCATCCAATATCTTTCGTAAGGATTGGGGTGACGAGCTACCTAACGCTCGGTCGGTGGTAGCCTTTTCAGATGGCTGCTTTTGCTCACTGCGTTCCTTCTCTCCGTCATCGATTGGAGGTGTCAGCGTCACCGCGTGTTGCGGACCAAGTTGTGCATTTGGAATTGGTGCTGGCTTGCCATTTGGAGTCCCTGCATCTGGCCCAAGTAGCAGAGGCCGCCCATCTGCTGTAAAAATACTTGGACGGTTCAGCGGAGGGAGTTCCAGCGAGTGAGACGCCGTATATGCTTCGGAAGGTTCATCGTTGAGCAGGGCTATCAGGCGTGGCTCGATGGTCGCGTACATGTTAGGTTGGAAATACCAATGCGACCATGGCGAACAGAGGATTCAGCATCGAGTCCAAGGCCAGAGAAAGGTGTGATGGGAGAACAGTCTCAGGTTTTGCGACTTGCTGTTGCAGTTGCGGCTGAGTTGATGCTGTGTCGTTGCATCAAGAGGTGATGTGTTGATAGTGCAAGGCGGGGTGTGTCGATCAAAGGCATTTCGACACCAGGACCAGTTAGTCACCAGATCATTAGTCGCAACTCCCTACCATACTTCGTGCAACATCAGTTCTCGATTCCCAATTATCTAGTCTACTCTACCGCACAGATTCCGCCCCGGCCCAGCTTTTATAAAGACCTCTGTTACTCTCCAACTCTAAGATTCGTCTTCACCATCCTAGAGCCACTTTCCCTGTAAGTCACAAGCAGCCACAGCCACAGCCGCAATTGTTTATTGCGAGCTTCGATAGCTCTTCCTGACTGGAAGTGCTGGAGCCGTTACACCAGTCATATCTCTGTAATTATTCGTTGCAGAGCAGACTCCCATGTCTCTTGAGCCAATCTCAGCAAATACCCGAGTGGTGGCATATCAGTAAGCTCCCCTGAGCTGATGTGTGATTTGAATCCCTTAGCCGCTTCAACCCTTCTTCCGATGCTTTTAGTAAGCCTTTTATCTGATTTAGTCGTTGCAGCTTCGCTATTATAATTTCTAAATGGTTAAATACAAGCGATGTGAATATGGCTGTATATGCTCCTGTAAAATGACTCCCTTTGAAGACGACTGATTCCCAAATTCTCATCCGCAGCAAGTCAAATCCTCGCAAAGCTCCCCGCATTTGATCTGACAAACAGACTTCTCACTGGGTATCTGCTGCAACAGTGCCTGTCCACCCCCGTCACTCCCTCGCAATGTTCTGCTGGTAGAAAACTCGGGCTGCAATGTTGCGCTATGGATTCCGTAGGCGTGAAGACATTCCCCCATAAGTTTCGCCTGACTCATGAAACCGACGACCTCCTGCTCCGACGTTACGACGTGGGCCGATGCTATGGCTTTGTTCTGGCTCAGACGCCAGGCGTGGAGTTCATGGACAGACGTTATGCCTGGGATCTGGTTCGAGATGAGCACAGAGAAATGCTATGTTATAAGCATGGATAATCCTTACCTTCTCAAGATCATGCTTGACGTCTTCGAGATTCACTCCAAGCGGGACACTTTGAAGAAGAATAGACCCGCTGTTCTTCACTACGATGTCTACTTTTAGCCACGCAGGGATAAATGGGAATCTGAGAACTCACCCAGTGGTAGTGATGAGAGTAATATCAGAAATGAGATGCCCATACTAACTCCAGGATCCGCGTAGAATCTGCCCTCGAACTTCGCTTTCCTGTCCAGAAAATTAGCAGGCTTTTGCTGGGTCTTCTGGGGGCAAGGAGCTAATATTTTGAACCGACTAATAAATCGCGGTTTGCAGACAATTTCAACTTACCAGATTACTGCAGCAGCAATAATAACCCCTATATTATTGATTGCGTCGCCAATAACGTGAATTAACACTCCCATCATTCCAAGGTCATGGTCATGGCCACTTTTCTTAGACGGTTCGAGCTTGTGACGATGATTATCGTGGGGTTGCACTTCCTTCTTCCGATATCAGTGAAATGCATTGAATTCGAAAAAGGAAGGACCAACTGTGGTGAGTTCGGAGAGTTGGATGGTGCCGGTATATTGGCCCCCACCCGCTTCGTTGCTTCTTGGCCCATCATGTTCTGTAACTGAAATTGAGTAAAATATGCATTTGTGGACAAGAGTGCCACATACCATGCAAGAAGAATGCACTAATGATATTGAGAGTTAAGCCAACACATCCCATGATGAGAACCAACATTGGGTTCTCGACTCCTGCGGGTAGTCAGCATGACCATTTATGCTTTCATTGGAAGGACTTACTCTGAAGAGAAACAAATCGTTCGACTGATTGCAGGAAGATGCTGACTCCAAGAGCGAGGAGGAAGACACCATTGAAGAAGGCACCCAAGAGTTGGGCTCTTTGCCAACCAAACGAAAGACGTTTGGGGGATGTTGGGCGTCGAGAGATCTGTGAAGCGGTAAGTCCTGCTGTTAGAGTGAAAGGAGGGGTTCACTATACTTCGAGTGCAACTAAAGCCACAATGAATCCAATCAAGTCATTCATCTGGTAATGTGAGTATAAATATTCTCTTCATGTATCTAAATCTTCACATTCCACTTACGTAATGAAAGGCGTCGGCGATGAGAGCAAGTGAATGGGTATAGAACCCAACTTGAGAGGTTTGCATGAGTTACGAACAAGTGACAGAGCGGGATATTCATGTTTCTTGTGGCTTACCAGAGATCTCAGCGACGAAGAAGCAGAATGATATTCCGATGGTGAGCATCAATCGCTGCGAGCGAGTGAGAGAGAAAGCCATCGCCGCTATTATCGAATGCAATCGAAGTTGCTTGGGTGGCGAATTCGAGACAATTCAGAAAAAAGAAAGCACCTATTAAAGGAGACGTGCCAAGGAGCTAGCGCTTTACAACCAGCAGTACATCAAGTGCGTTTGAATATTGTCTTTGGTGGAACTGTTATTGTTATACAAACTCGATATTCTGTTTTCCTGTATGACTTTGCGCGACTTCGCTTTGGCTCCCATGCCGAGTGCCATGGCAACTTTTCACCATTGTGACCGGAACGAGACACACGAAAAAGGATAGGTACATTGTACTTGCTTGTACTGGACGGAAGGAGGGACCTCTGAGAATGTCCACAAATTACGACAAACGAGCTTTGCGAATAAGTCTTGAACGGCTGGGTATCATGCGGCACGATACCTCGATAACACGAACACAACACCTCTCTATCTCACTACTACTTCGTACCTGCACAGTGTACCAAGTATTCCAAGTATTACTTCCACCAACGTGGATATATTGACTACTCTATCGTCGCGTCGGAGCCAGCTCCGCGAAGTTCCGACAAACTGATGAAGATCAGCCGGAACGCGACATGTATGATCTGGACTGGGCGATGAAGTTCCAGGGATGAGCAAGATCAAAGCGCTCAAACGGGCAGTTTTGACGCTCTTGAGATAGAGAGGATGCCCATCGACGATCAGAAATGGTGGTGGGAGACGGGTGGGTGGTAAGTCATAGATGCACCGGGTCGAGGGGGACTTTTCCGGACTACAGGACGCAAATACCTCGTCGTTGTTGCAGAAATAATAGCCCGAGGCCGCCCGTTGTACATAGATAACTGCATACGTACCTACGGATCCGACGGAAGGTTAGTACTGTAACGATGTCCGTATGTAGGTGTAGGCAAGTATGATCCGACAAAGAAGAGGCGGCTCCAGCCAAACCCCAAAAGTCTAATTACAGTAATAGACTCTGATAGCCAGAGCATACCTTACCTACTTACCGAGTATGCAAGTCTACGGCGTGCGAATGACGGCCGAGAGCCTGCGAGAATAGCTCCTTTGTTCCTTCCGCATCGCATGTGACTGTGTGGCTGGTGGTAAATTGTAGTCCCATTTAGCTGTATCTGACGCTTGCTTGCAGCCTGCATCTGCAGGAAGGGTTATAAAGTGATTACATTGCTGCCACGCTGGTATGCACAAAGTAAATTAGTTGATGGCGGTTGGTGGTGGATGTGGATGTGTGGATGTGGGATGGTGGGATACTACTGCGTACCTACGGTATAGCCGAGCACTAGGCCCCTATCATTGGTTCGGGGTAAAAGCTTGGTTGAAGGGCTTGGGGGCTTGGGGCGGTCAGCTACCCCAGAATGGGACAAGTTCTATCCAGATGCATGGCAATGTCACTGTTAGCCCTACCTACCCACTACTACTGTACGTACAGTAGTAACTCGCCCTTTTCTTGAGTCTGACAGGTCCGCTGTTTTTACTCCATAAAGAAAGATTCCACCACATAATGAGCTTAGATTTGATTATCATAAGGCCCCTAAGAGACCAGACCTAGAATTCTTATCTTGAAGTTGGGTTTATCTCGTGGATTTTAGAATGTATGCTAGGGTAAAGAACTAGCTAGTCAGACCTACAGGATTCTATATATCTACGCTAAGTAGTGGATCTAGAGCGCGGGACTGTCAGACTTAAAATGATAGCGCGGCGAGTAATGGGGTCGATTAGCACGATTCGCACTCACCCAGCCACACACTCTTATGCAGGTTCTAGCTGAAATGGTAGGGTGCTTAGCACCTTACCTTTTTAAGATATCTAGCGAGTGTAAGTCTGTGGCATTTTATATCAGCAAAAGAGAAATTGATCTCTCTTTCTCTTACAGAGAGAACTTGCACTTACACGACACTTCGACACTTACATCTAAAAGCGGGTATATACCCCTGATAGACTCCTCTGACTCGCTCTATAAGGCTTAGCATTATATCACATGATAATCCCGTGCTAGCTTTACTTGACTGCCCCTCGCAATAGCAAATGCAGCAGGGAGTGATATGGCATTCTACTTCGAAGTAGAAGTGTAAGCGCGGAACGTGCTCATCGACCCCAATGTACAGTAAGCACTATAAGACGCCCTCGAACCGTTTAACCCCATGCTCTTTGACCCCTGAACCTTGAAGCCTGGGCTTCGATCCTTGATTTTTGGACCCTTGGACCCCTGGACCCCTACGGCTACTAGAGCCGAGACCCTCCAAATCTTCAAATGGGCCTTGGTGGGTCTCGTCCGGTCTTTCCAGTACTACTCTATTCTACTCCGTACTATCCTATTCCACTCTATTCTAATCTACTCTGATCTCTTCTACTCTACCTAGGTACTTGTTCACTCTCGTATAAGTACTCAACCATGTCACCCCATATTGTCCTTGGCCATACCTTCTTGAGCAAACATATCCATAGCCCCCATTTTAAGCGACAATAGCCTCACTCAACACCAATATGCCTTCAAGAAACTTGCCTCTCTCTGCCTTGCATGTCAACGTCAACCCTGACCTGACTCCGCGAGGCTTCAACCCCAAAGACTTCAATGCAAACTTCAATGAGCCCTGGGATAACTGGATGGAATGGGGGAGCAATACACTGGAGCAGGATTCTCCCATTGGATATAGCAATGCGTCCTTGATAGACACGTGGGCCCATGGCTCGGAAGAGAACATGATGCCTAGATCCTACTCCGCTGATATACAATGCCCCTTTGATGCATCGCCATTCGAGTTTGATCAATCGCCCCACGGCTCTGCAATCGACTTCATGAATACTCATACTCCGCACCCAGCCAATTTTCAGAGTGAACAAGACCGACCCAACACATTCCGCCGTTTCTCTTCCCTGACACCAGAAGAAGAAAAACGGCTGGAAGATATAGCCATGCCCTACCACCTGCAGGCTTTGCTCCAGACGCCCGCAGAGTCTTCCTCCTCACCGCCAGAATCACCAATCGCCGCCACTGCACCGCTGGCGCCGGAAGCACAAACACGCAAGAGTAGAAAGCAGAAGCAAACATCCCCACAATCGACAAGTCCCAGCACCATCCGGCAATCCCGACAAAGTGGTCACAACGCCATTGAGAAACGCTACCGCACAAACCTCAACGAACGCATTGATTGCCTCCGCCAGGGCATCCCCTCTCTGAACCGCACGTCTAGCTCAGACTCCACTTCTGGAGACGAAATCGTCGGCGACAATAGATGGGATGGGCAGCTGAAGTATGGCAAAGCTGCAGTTCTGGCGCGCGCGCTGGAGTATATCAAGCATCTCGAGACCACCACGCAGCGATTGAGCGGAGAAGTTAAAGCGCTAAAGGTCCGCATGGGAGGCGCCGAGATGGGAGGGAGTGTGGACGAGGGAGCCGCGGAAGATGGGTTGAAATTACTAACGGGTGATACTTTGGAAAGCATCCAAGCTGGTAAGTTTCTCTCGCAGTGTCTCAAGCAAATGACCAACTAACACTACTTGCAGAATTCCAGCACATTGGATTCAGAACGAATACGTGCCCAGGACGTACACAATCTAAGGATCGTAGCAAGGCGTCCAAATGACACGAGAGTGCCTTTGCGGGCATAGATAATACAAATGTTACAATGTGGAGCATTCACCTCGTGTATAAATCCAGCTTTGACTTGCAGTGACATCTGAATGCATCGTGCACATCCTGTCCTTACTAATACCCCTTTCCTACCCCTTTCCAAACACGAAGAAAATAGACAAATGTGGGCAGTATAATCGCGTTTGAATAGTAATTAATAACAAGCAATCGATGGGTCCAAAAAAAGCCCAAGATTAATTATCCTTCCAACATTACCTCAACCGGCCCCCCACAAGCCCATAATCCAGGAACCTAGCAAACCCCAGACGGGATTTTATAGCTTTCCGTTCTTCCAGTCGATGTTCCCCTTGAAGCGCCAGATCCGACACCACGTTTTGCAAAAGCTGTCCACAGCTCACATTCATTATCACCTCCCGTGAGGGCCTGGTCGGCGTCGATGATTGCGTCGCGAGCAGTAATAAACGTCGGGCTGCAAGGCTGAAGAGCCATGCCATCAATGACCAATTTCATAGCCAAGAATCTTCCATCGGTAGGGACACCAGTGTCATCAAAGGTCGGTCTGCGATCAGAAGTGATGCCATGCTTGTCTACCAAGTTCCACAAAACCTCGTAGATAATGGTTGCCCAAGCCGTGCCGATAGCGTGAACCTCGTTCAAGTCATTCAGGCTCTCGTAAGTCAAGGGGTTTGTGTCCAGGGAGGTCGAGTATAGGTAGTCTCTGATACCTGCGGGGTCGTTGGCAACCCAGTCTCCCATTGGGTAGTCTGTATCGCGTGTATCGGTCGTCTTGGTGTGGATCATAATGGCCATGGCGTCACCCCAACCCTCTCCCATACCTCCAGCTTCCAGGACATTCAAGCAGTTGACATTTGCTGGACCACCTGTCAATCTGTTCGAGACGCCGTGGGTGTACTCGTGGATGATCACTCCTGCATCGAAAGCGCAGTCACGGTTTGGGGTTGCGGTTGTCCACATGAACCTGTTTTTTGAGTCAGCGCATTGTATACCAGATAAATGTTATACGTAGTCGACGATACATCTGTAATTTAGAAGCAGAAAATAATGAAGAGAAAGAGAAAAGTAGTGTATATGAACTTACATCCTCATTCGCCCAGCTTGTCCATCCGGAGGAGTAGCAAAATTGGCATTGTTTGTTCCAGAACCATCTTGGGAATTCAGAATCACGGCATCGCCTGAAACGCCCCCCTTGCCGTCATTGCTGGTCTCAAAGTTACCAGCCGCCTCGTTGAAGCCAAGGTCATATAGGAGATCGTGGTACATATTCGCAGTGTACCAAATTTGTGTGACGGATGAGTTCGAATAGGACTTGAAATTGGTCCACTTGAGGCTGAAGTCGAAGTCGAAGCTGCCTCCCGACGAGCTTGGACGATAGTCATTGATATAGGAGTCGTCTCCGGCGTAGTTCGCTTGTGCAATTCCGTTATTACCTCTTGTGGTAGTATATGTAGTGGATCCATCGTTTTGCCATGTAAACTCCGATGCATCCGAATCCCACGGGTCGGTCTCAAGGACGCGGGCCCCTTGTCCTGGGTCATTTATTTCCCAGGGGCTTTTGAGTGTTAGAATACCCCGAAAGAAGCTTGAAAAGGTAGACTTACTAGACTCGATAAGATACATCAGCGACATAATTGACTACGCCCAAGATTTTGCTACCACCTTCTGCATCTACATAGGAGAGAAGCCAGTCGTCAAGCAAATCGGTCTCTACTCTCCATGTAAGAGAAAGGGTATTATCCGGATTCTGAAAGTAAACAAGGCGTGCTTTAGGGTCTTGGTAAGCACCAGTGGTTCCTTCAATTACATAATGCTCAGCAGCGGATGCTTCTGGCTTCGCAGCCGCAGCAGTGGCAGTGATGGGCAAGGCAAGAAGATTCGAGACACCCGTCAAGGCAGCAACTGGATCAACCTGGACTTTCTTTACCAGAGGACTTTCATCAGGTGTCGCTCCAGAATAGAAAGAGCTTCCGTAGGAAAACACACTCCCATCCTTGGCGATCTTGATATTCAACAGTCAGTATATCCCTCGATCAACGAGGTGTCCTGCTTACGTTGACATTGAAGTCGGCATTATCAATATCAAGCCCGTGTACGGTCTGCTTGAAATTGACATGGGCGATACCGTTTGACCCGATGTAGTGATCATCAACAAGACGAAACTCTTTACCCGGTGCAACATTCTTTACATGAGCGGTCGCAGCATCGACATAGTCTTCTCTTTTGAACAAAGGAGATGCGGCGATAGTCTTGGCTGTGCTGGTCGAGTTGCTATAATCAGCAACGGTGTCCAGTCGGAACGCATTGAGATCGACTCTTTTAGATAGGCTGCGACGAGGAGTTGAAGATGTCGGATGACTGAAAGCTTGACTTGCTAAGAAGGCTGCTGCCGACGCAGCTGCAATGACACGCATATTGCAAAGTGGGATTCAGGGACAAAATCGAAGCGATGGAAGAATGATGAAGACTAGAGAAAGTGAGGAGACAAGCACTTATGATTCAACGGAAAGGACCATTCTTATAATCATCACCACAACAGGTGATCTTCTCTCTAGATCGAGCATTTGTCTTCATTCTCGTATACCAAGAGACTTATCGCCTGCTACAAGGGTTATGAGCTTCCTCTTCTGAGGCAACCTTCCTCATAAAGAAACGAGGTCAGAGTAAGTGCCTACAGCAAACGGAGCCTGGTAGCAGTAAGTGTTGCGGGGTAAGTTGTAAGGAATCTGATCCATTGGCTTGACCGCAGAAGCCGATACGATGAACAAGTACCGACACGCTCAGCCTTAGCGGGACATTCCCGTGCAATAGATTAGGGATGATATACCCGTGCTTTGAAAGGGTGGGAGGAACTGGCAGACTCTAGGCGATTGTTGGATACCAGGGTTCAATGCAATACTTGTTGCCAGGCGATTCCACTTGCATAGACTCCTTGCAAATAACCCAAGGAGCACTTCATCCTCGTTGAAGGACTCGAGGAAAGGCCACACGAATAAATAAAAATCGTCTGCCAGTATATCAAATGCAGTACTAAAATGCCTTTGAGCAGCGCTGCCAAGGAGACTACCTTAGTATAAGTGCGTGAATACATGCGGCGATATTAAAGATCCTGGGCCACGCCGAGGCAAGCCGCTTGACCCAACAGACAAGAGAGGCGCTGATATCAGACGGCCATCACGGAAGTTATCTAGATGCTCGGATCTTTGCGAACACAACGATATGAGGTGCATCAACAAGCCTCCGAAGCCCCAAGAAGCAGCGACTCAGAGATGGGAAAGGAAAGAGCCAAGGCAAGCCAAGCAACGCATATAAATTCGCAAATCGGTACTGCGGGGGCGAACTGCTTCATTGAGGCACCTAGGCAAGCTGGCAAGCTGTTAGCAATAAGTGATACTTTGTCAGGTGAAGCGCAATCGACAGGTGAGGAAAGTGTGGTATGCGCCAAGGGGCCAAGTGCTTGGCTCAGAGAGATGTTACTGTAACTCGAGATAAGGGGGATCGCGCGGGATGATGAATATGGCGATGTGATGGATGTCTTGAAGGGTGCGCATCTCTTCTTGATACTCTTGAGAAACTCACAGAAACCGGGGCATAGTGAATAGGTATATGTATAAGTAGGTAGGTAGAGTTGTTAGACATGCGAAGCAACTAAATTGAAATGTAAAGCATTGATGTTGTCCAGGCTAGAACGCGCTACTGTAAAGAAGCTTACAGGGTGGGGCTCAGGGGCACCGCTACCGCCTCCTTTTTCCTCTGCGCCTCAGTGACTCCAGCCATCCTGTCATCACATCCCAAAAACTTTGCAACCTTCCTATGTGGCACAAGCGCTTAATGGGCACTACTCGTACAGTAGATTAGTTTCTCAAATACGAACAAAATATAGATTATTGTCACCCACTTCTAAGTTTGATTCCACAGCCAAATGCGGTGGTATTGGATAAACTATTGCCAAGTAGCAGTTTGAAACCGCACATCGCGGCGCTTGTAATTGTTTCCATGTTTATAGAGCGGCAGAAGTACTAATCCATCCACTGATTCCTCCCTTCATGCTTCGGAATCAACCTTTTCAACTATCATGCCACTTTAGGGTGGCCTCCAAAACACTAAATGATCTCCGAGTCAAAGGTGGATTGAGTAGTGAGTGACCTGTGTATTCAGCAGCTAAGTATATGATTTCGCCAAGAATTTCCAACTACGTGGAAGCTCACCTCGGTGTACTCTAAGCGAAATATCACCTAACTTTTGTTTGTTCTTCTTCATGAATGGAAGAAGCTAAAGGCTAAACTCTCGAAAGGTTTGATGATAGCTTCTGTGCAGTGAGGGGTATGATTTTACGTCAAATGACTGAAACTGTACCTATAAAGTTGTAAATGAGTAGAACCGCACTTATAAAGTTATTTATAACTAAAACTACACTCTTACTAAAATGCGCACTTCTACCTTAAAGTGCATATAGATTTAGGTGTATATACATATAGAAGATATATGCTACTTAAAAGACAACTACTATAATTAGTTATAGATGTATTATAATTACTACTATTAGTTTAGCATCTATTTAAGTATTATAAAGTACTATTATCTCTACTTTTTATATTATATCTTTATATTTATATCTAAACCTTTACTATTCTCTTTTAATTTCCTAGCTCTTTTTTAGTCTCTTCTAGGGTATTTAAGAGATATAATAGGTTAAGTATAGCGATAAGTATAAATTAATAGTAAAGTAATAATTTAGCTATACATTTAACGTCTTATAAGAGGAGTAGAAGGTTATGCATTATTATCTTTAAAAGGAAGATTATTGTCTTTAATAAGAGGTTATATATTATTATTATTATCTATAGGTTACGCATTATTAAAAGGTTACTTATTAATAATATAATCTTTCTAGCCTTAAAGGATCTTATCTATTAAGTGTTCCTACTTAACTCTTTATCACTTAAAGACCTCTTATAGTAACGCCTTATCTTCCTAATCTTTATCTTCTACTAATAACTTATATAATAGGACCTCTAGCAACTAGTTATACTTTACTTTTACTTTATAAAACCATACTTCTAATACTATCTCCTACATTATAAATTATACCTTAGTTTCTAGCAATTAGTAGTTTTACTTTTATATTATAATACTAATTATAATGCTCTAGCAATAACCTTTATTCTTATACTACCTCTCTAATTACTACTCCTTATCTAATATTACTATCATTTCTTATCTAGTCTATAGAGAATCTATTACTTAACCTCCCTAGTAGTCTTTTAGACGTATAGAGTACTAGCTATATATATTACATCTAAGGAAGAGGTAGATCGATTTTTTAAGGCTGATTCTAGCTTAATACTTATTATTAGTATAAAGACTATGCTAGAAATGATATAATTATTAAGTAAACTTATAGTACTAGAAGATGCTTTCTATAAAACTTATCTTTTAAAGTACTTTCTTATATAACCTTATACAAATAGCCTCTTCTATCTCTTCTTCCTCTTATAATTAAAGTAGACTTTTAAAAATAGTAGCATTTATCTTCTAGTATAATGCTTCTTTAGGTATCTCATCTAGGAGTAGATTATTAGGCATATAAAAATCTAGTAGCACGCTTTAGTATCTAGAATTATACTTTCTAATAAATAGCTTATCTTCTTTACTATTAGTATTATTACTTAAGTTTTATTATAAGACTATGCAATCTATATCTCTTAAAGCTAAAGCTAATGCTAATAGGACTAGGATAATAAGGCTAGCGTACTTGATATATTAATTCTAGAAATAGTCTACCTATATATCCTATTTAGTATTATTATTATTACTTTTAAACTTAAAGAGATCTAATAATAAGTTTCTTAAATTATCCTTATTACTTATAGTATCTTAATACCTTTACGCCCTCCTATTTGCTTTTAGTATATTCTAATATCATTATTTATTATAACCTATCTTCCTATAATTTAAGTACTTGTAAATCTTTCTTATCTATTATCCTTTGCAAATTTAGAAGGTAGGAGGTCTACTATACATTCTTTAAAATTTAAG
Organism: Lachnellula occidentalis; assembly: GCA_007821535.1. NCBI lineage: Eukaryota > Fungi > Ascomycota > Leotiomycetes > Helotiales > Lachnaceae > Lachnellula > Lachnellula occidentalis. The sequence continues at coordinate 2,025 of QGMI01000059.1, read as the reverse complement.
AAGCTTTACCTATAAATCTTATAAGAGGCTATCTATTAGTATTAGTACTATTAGATATTTATATATTAATCTAAATGCCCTTAAACTATACCTCTTATAAAATCCTCTTATCGCGTCTATTATAATAAATTAGTATATAGTAGTAGTATAGCTATAAGGAGATTTAAACTCTTAAAACTAATAGTAGGAATAGGTATACTCTCTAAGGTTAATAATGTAACGCTAATCTAAATTAGATATAATTTAATAGGTATCATTTCCTATAGCTTCTATCTAATATCTCGCCTTATATTATAATCTTTCCTTAAAGCCTTTAAATAGAATATTTACTATAAATCTATTAAAAGTAGGTTAATAGTAGAACTTATAGAATTTCTATATAGTCTATATATTAATCTCATCTAGTATCTTTAAAGGAGGCATATCCCGTATTTCATTCTATATTCTATTAATTGCTTTAATAATATTTAAGGTATTATGACTATATTAAGCTTAAAGGAATTTATAGCGTGTCTAGGTATTATAAAGGATCGTATAAAGATAATTATAGTATTTACTATTTTGCTCCTTTAAAGCATCCTAGTAAGGTTTAGATTGCTAGTAAGTTTAAGATTAAGCAATTAGCTAGAATAGCTTTTAACACTTCGTCTTATACCTAATATGAATATTATTAGAAATATACTAGTAATAATAAGCATGCTACGCCTAGAGGAAAACGTTACTAATAGTATTAGTAATTCCCTTTTCCCTATTACTAATAAAGACTAGATAATCCCTCTATACTTTATACTTGCTTAGCTTTAGGAACGCGACTTTATAATAAGTTAAGAAGTATCCCTATTAATAGGAATCCTCTCTAAAAACTAAAGCTTAAGCTAGCAAGATTATCTTATTATTTATATCAATTCTAACTAGAAGAAGAAGAAACATTTAATATTTAGATTAAGTATATATGCTATTAATAGCAAAGAACTATTATAAATATACAATAGCTTCCCTATAAGCGCTAAGTATAATAAAACAGGCCTAGAACTTCTTATTATTCTCGCCTATTATTTCATTTAGTTAAAGGTAAGTATAGGTATTATAGTCTATTATTATTAGAGCTTTAAGATAAGCTAGAAATAGACTAAAGGATAGCGTCTTATTACTATTAAGTATACTTAAGTACTAGGTCTTAACTTAATATATCTAATAGTATTAAACTAAGTTGCCTTAAAAGTTTTTTTCTTAAACTATTATTATCTTAATCTTAATCTTCTAGTCTCTAGTAATATTATTAATATAGTAAGAAACTAGATACTATTTCAAGTAGCGTATAGAGAAATTAAGATAAGTAATAAGTAGGCAAATATATAGTTTCTAGGTTTTTATAAAGTAATCTTAACTTTAAGCAGATATAGCAACTTAATAGATAAAGGTATAATCTATAGCTTTATACTTAAAAACTATTCTTATCTAGTTATTATACTTTCTATTATACTAAGACTCCTTTTAATTAAAGATCTATCTCTTTATGCCCTCCTTTGCCTTTATAATATCTAGCTAGACCTATTAGATTTTAAGAAGGATATGCTATATTAGTTTTAAGGGATTTAAGATAGTTATAGATTATCTATAAAGGTTAGTAATAGTTTCTATAATAGGAAGGGTATTATTATAATAGATTTAGTTTATAGTAGAGGTTATAGTATTATAGTATTATAGGATTATAGTATTAAAAGTAGTAGTAGACATACTTAGGAAAATTCTTATAGTTGCTATAGTAATATACTATATATAATATTTTACTTATGATTTTGCTTATGACTAAGCTAAAAGTATATGTTAATAGCAGCTACTATAATAGGCCATTTATTCACTTTACTTTTATATATGCGCGCTTGTAATAAACCTAACTTTAGGAGTATTCCTAAAAGATGTTTTTATTATATAATAATAATATCTATATATACTATAATAAAATAACTACTAGTTAGAAGGATTCCTAAGAGTATATATGATTAAAAGTTATATTTAAATTAT